>JAOWBN010187172.1:0-16202 GCA_028565015.1 Pinguicula moranensis | reverse complement strand
GTCTATATTAAATCGGATCATAATGTGTTGCTAGATACCGCTTATGATAGTACCGATTTAGATATGGATCCTATCAGATCGCTCTATCTGGTGAACTGAAGAATTAAATAATTAATTATGTGAGACATAATTGGCGAATTTCAAGAACGAGATTTAATTGGGTTTCGGTGGGATCCGAATCCAATTTAATTGTACTTTAATTGAAATTGAATTTAATGGGATTAAATTCAAGTCATTGGGCCCGAATTAAATTCGAGCCAAAATCAATTAATTGCTTGTATTTTCGAATTGGGCCTTGAGGCCCAATAGAGATATCAATCTCTTAAATCCGGTCAGTCGAGAGAACGGATAGAGACATATGATTCCACTGCATGTCTTCATCTTTGTCGCGAAAACATCCGACCGAAAGAGAAATCGAGGTGCTTGGTTTTTGTCGTCGTGAAAATCTCCGGAGACACGGTCTAGCAACCGCTTCAGCCACGCCGGGGAGTGCTCCCGATAGAGACGCTCTCTTTGAGGGTTCTGTGAAAACATCTCACGGTCTTTCCATATAAATTCCGCCTAGTTCGTCGATTTCCGGCGAACTGAGGTTAGTAAGCTTCTCCTCTTCATCTGTAGAACACGAATTAGTATGTTTTGGGTTTGATTTCATCATTCGGTCCGGATTTGAAAGTTTCAGGAATTTTAGAAATCTACACACGTATCCTACAAATAGGTCCCAGAAAAAGTAGTTGTTGCCTCATAAAACACAAGAAATTTTATCATTTTTTCAATAACCTCACAATCATAGTAAATCAACATTGCAGGGGGTGGGAGGAAATGGAAGAGGAACCATGCAACTGTGCACTCAACATATATTTCCCAAGAGGAAATTTGTACTCGGATGCTCTTTTAAGCATCAGATATGTGGAGTTCCATCTTATGTGCATGTCTACATCCAAGATGCGAGGCTTGAAACCTAGTGAGGCACATTGAGCTTTCAGAGCATTGATTCATTGGTTAGACACTCGTATCCAAGCTAACACCAGCCAAACGTTTCCAACACAACCCTCCAAAGGTGACAAACCTGCTTGAACTATCAGATTTATCACATGACAAACACATCTCTGGTGCAAAAGAATACCTGAATTGTATATTTTGAGGGGATCCTTGAGGGTTGTCATGGATTTAGCATTCGCAGATGCATTATCCAGAGTGATGGAAATAGTCCGATCCAAAAGTCCATATTCATTGAGGACCTCTATAATACTCTTAGCAATCACCTCACTAGTGTGTCAGTCAACCAACCTGAAACCAATTACTCTCTTCTACAAAGTCCAGTTAGAGTCAATGTAATGTGCAACAACAATTGAATAATCCAACTGGGATCTAGAATCTCATATATCAGAATGCTACACAACACTTGGAGTCAGCTAACTCATACTTCAATGCAATAAAACGCTTCTCATAAAATGCGATGATATCGTGTCTAATAGTACGTGCACTCACTTTCTAAAAGAAGGGTTAAGTGATGTTTTGGCATGCTTCTCATAAAATGAACACACACCAAAACTAATTGGCATATCGCATACCGCAGTCAAGACAGCCAAAGACTCTCTCCATACCTTTGGATCATAACGCCAAGAAGTTACCTTTCCATTAGCAAGGAAATGTAGTGTGGATTGACTTCCAGAACCTAAATTCATGCCACCATGTTTTTGACTACATTTCGTTGCATGCCTCATCAAGGTTCCAGTACCATTGGCTGTTGTGTTCCCATTAAACTCGTGCTTACAGTCATGGCATTTTGCTTTCCAAACAAATGAGCCATCAACTATCTTCTCATACCTATCAAAATGTCTCCATACATAGGACGTAAGCCTCTTTTGTTTCTTACCCATCCCCGTGGTTGTAGTCCCTTGTGTGAACTGGTCAATTTCATGTTCTTCAATCTTATTTAATTCTTCTCTATCGATGTCATCATCACGTTTGGGATGGTCAGCCATGTTTATTAAAGTTTCCTGCATAAGCACAAACAACAAAAACTAAAAAACAGTAATACAAAATAGTCTAAAACATGTAAATTCCATTTGAAAAAGTCTACAACTTGGTACTTTGTCCATTGGCCAATTACCAATTTACCCATTGTACATTTAAAATAGTCAATTTATCCATTGTGCTTAAAAAAAGACCAATAAAATAAACCCTCAAAGTAAATTTGACTTTTGAACCCATAAATTCAAGTCTAATATGCAAATATGGGCATTTGATACAATCTGGTGTTTTTTTTAAAGGATAAAGGATAAGTTCACTTTTTTGAAAATCCAAGGGCTACATATCCAAACTGTTTGGGATAAATGTCTAGTAATTATCTATAATCATATTATGAAATGTAAGAGAGGAAAAGGAAGTAAAATGAAATATTATGATGAATGCAAATCTAAATCATTTTTTGTAAATTGATGGTATATTCAATTCTACCTACAAATCAAGCAAGGTTTTTAATTTAAGGGACCATTGGATTGGAAACAATTCACCAATAAAGTGATGAAACCATGAAAGGCACAGAAAGCATAAAACTGAAAACATGAACATGATTTCTATGAACATATACAACCCTAAAACTATACCGTAGAAATCTGAATCTAGAATAAAAAATAGATGGAACAAGCCTAAACCCTAAACTAAAAACATGAACATTACGCTAAATAACCTTAAACCCATAATTTGTAGAACAAGCTAGTTTATACTTTATACCACAAAAAATCGAAACAATGAACTTGTATAAACCCTCAAATATCAATACCACCGTGAATATCAAAGGAGAGAGGATGCGAATAGTCGAATTCGGACGGTTTCCTTGCGCTGAGTCACAATCTCCGTCAGGTGAGGCTGCGAATTCGATTGGCGTTGGCCGTTGGGAATGTGACGTGAGGGTGGAACTGTGGAAGTAGAATACTCGAAGTCGAACACTCGAACTCGAACCTAATTCCTAAAACCTAATTGAATCGGCTAATCTAATCGTAGTAATGAAATGAAAATGGATTGTTGGGAATTAGGCTTGCGAATTTGAATTGGTGTTGGGAAGTAGGGCGTTAGAATGGGCCGACAGCCAGTTTTTATTTTAAAACCCTAAACGGGCCGATGCAGGGCGGCTCGCGGGCTCAAAATCCTAGCCCATGCTGCCACACAAACGGGCGGCACTAACCCGCCTGTTTGTGTCTCATAATCCGCCAAAAATGGGCGGGCATGGCCTTGACCCGTTTTATACGGGTGGGGCGGTGTTGGCGGTATGGGCCCATTTGGCCTAGCCTATTGGCCCGACCCGTTTCCCTAAGTCTACTTGTAATTCATTAATCATTCATTCAAGTTTATATACCATGAGTGATCTATAACAAAATATTATGACCTCAAGCATTAAGAATGATCATGGAAGGAAACTATACTTTCAAGAAGTAGCTCTCGTGTAATTAATATCTTTTTCCTTGTTCATATACGTAATATTGTATATTGAGGTTATTTGTCATCCTTATTAATACACATAAGATTTCTTCTACCAGAAGTTAGGATCATTGAATACTAATTAGAAACTTATTTATAATTAAACTCGTACTTTGCAAAGGCTAACATGACTTCTTATAAGTGGCCATAGGTACATCTTCTGCTAACGTTTTATGAGCAGTGAATCCTTCATTGACCACTCACAATCTTTTTATACTTCAAACCACTCCCAATACTATTCATTGATCACTCACAATCTTTTTGTGCAAAAAGCCATTTGTAGCTGCCAGAATTCATTACTTGGTTGAATTCCAATTTTTGCATGTTAAATTTAGAAACAAATTTTTGTCTATTCTGTTTTAGTTTTGGCACCTTTGTTTATCCATGCGTATGAAATCTGTAGGATTTGCATTTTATAAAATAGTTCCCATGTGAAGTTGAAATCTGCATTAGATGTGTGAAAATTCCAAATTGACAGGCTCATGCAAATGGCTCTGTTTCATTTCTGTTATGTCTCACGCACATATTTGTTCTGGATCCTTGATTTTTTCTGTTTTACCTGCTATGGTATCAACTAGATCAGTTTTAACTTTTAACCATGACCTACTTCACTTGCAAGGAAGAAGAGATGGGTTGGCCTGGATTTCTAAGCAATCAAGTTTTGTGTCTACTGGACCACTGAGGATGAATATTGATCTGATGGCAAACCTTGTGACAAAAAATGCATAGGATAAATGATATTCGTTATTGATAACGTGCTTGTATGCTTGGAGTTTTGCAGTGCTGTTTGAAGAGTGTAAGTGTGCGAGTGGCAGTGTCCAAATGGAGGTTGAAGGAAAGCCATTATTCTCATTACATAATGCTTAAGATTACAAAGTATTGACTATTCTTTCTTATACAAAGTGTTTCAACGGCCAACTCTTCTTTTGTCTTCTTGTTGACCACAGGCTCATACAAATTCCAAATTGACAGGCTCATTAAAACAGTATAATAGACCGGAATGAAAGTAACCAATACACAATTGATTGACAAAAATTACGACCAATAAAAGAAAGGAGTCCCCAAAACATAGTACAAATATAGCAACATCCTAGCATTCACCTCGAAAACATAGGGCGCCAAAATTCAAACATAATAACGAAAGCAACAATCGCGTCCCCAAAACAGTTTTTGAAAATCTGCATGTTCAGAATATTTCCCCGGCAAAGAACAAGTTGCAAAACTCAGCGCAACCTCCTTCATTCGTAGTAACAAAGTAGTAATAGTGCCCTGAATGCGTAAGTAGGTGATCAACCAAACGGAGCATATTCGGAAGAGTAAGACCGCCACTCCCTGCTAGGTGTTTCATTACCTTGGCTGTCTTTTCACTCTCGGGATCCTCGGCCAGCTTCTATTGTAGTAGGGAAACTAAGCTTTCCACCTTTTTGAATAACTCTTCAGCACTAGGCATGGTGTCCGAAGCTTTGTATGATATGCTCGGGAGGCTTTCCAATTTTGCTCTTTTGCGCCGTACACGATTAACACTCGATGCACCATCCCTGTTAGATGTCGTAGGCGTGTGTCGGGGTTCAGTAGGAGTGTTCTTTGGTTCTGACTCCTCGACCTCTTCATCAAAATCATCAATAAATGCTTCTACCTCGCTGAGTGTAGCGGGGGGTTCCAGAGCAATGATGTGATCCCTTAAATTTGACCACGTGGCAAGGTGTTAGCCGAAAAGTTCGCCCCACAATTCATAGTACCGGTAAGACTTGCCCCTGATTTGCGTGTACTTGCTGCTTACCTATACATAAACAATTCAAAAAATATGAGTTCACAATCCTTGTCAAATGGCTAAAAAGTTTGTTGACCGAAAGCTTATTGCGGCGTATTCGTCCCACAACTCATCTGAGTCCACTACAATGGTATGTGTCCCTTGGTCTATGGAGACTCCACTAAACCTCAAGAACTCATTCAACAATCTAAAATGACTTACTTCAGTTGTGGAGTTTGTTCTCCACGTTCTTTGCTGTTAGTGCACTTTCCTATACCAAGGATCTCATTCTGTCAGCAGCCTTTTGATGAGTACCCCGCCTCCATCCCTACCCAGCCTTCCACCCCTCCCGCGCCAACTTCCTCATGCAAATTCCAAATTGCAAGGCCTAGTTTTCTTAGTTGGTTTCTCTGTTCATTTTCTGGTTTTTGAATGTGCCCTCTTCCTTTTGGTTTCTCTGTTCATGCTTTAGTTGAGGTTAATTCATAATTCTTGCAAGAATGGCCAAAATCTATCCTAGAAGATTCTACTCACTAATGATTTGGTTGGTGGCACTAGAACCCAAATTTGTGTACCATTTTAAAATGGCATTTAATCCAAAGAAAACAATAAGTATCACATGAACATGCATAGTAAAATCATTTCATTGCTTCGTTCGCTCGTTAACTTTGGCCAAGGAAGATTGTAATAATCATCCTATTTCTATCCATAATACAAGCAAAGCATGTGTGCACAGAAATATATATATATATATATATATAAATACATATCTATGGGTGTCTTGTGGATGTATGATTACACAATTAATTCTGAACAAAGGCAACTCCAATGTATCTCTCTCATCTCATGTGTTCTAATCTAACTTTGCTATAGCTGAAGTCATTATGATGCCACGAGACATGCCTCAACTTAACTTGTACTTAGTTTCTAGACAAATATTGAGAAAACAGGAAGGTTGTATTTCAATACAAGCCAACATGACAAGTTGCACGTATTATTTTAACAACTGTTGTCCTAAGACAGCCTACAACTATAACATCATATAAAACCCGAGGCTCATAAAAACAAATGGGAGATTGAGATTCCCCCATTTAATTCCCGTGATCAATCTTCAATTGGATTCATAATTCAACCATTACTCATTTGTAATTACCCCTAAATAAAACCATTACTCAATTGTATAACATTACATATGGCTACAATTGCATTCCCAATAATGCTAAAAAAAATCTCATGAGATAAGCGAGAACAAACTCAATTTCTGTGAACTTAAGATATCAAATTCCCTAATGAACTCATGAGCTCAAACATGAACCCATAAAAACTTGAAAACCCGTAAGCCCTAAAGTCCACCCCAAACGGCCACTAAACGAAACCCTAAAACAAATCCAAACCGAACAATTAACCTAAGAAACCATAAACATCCTCATAAACCACAAGAAATAGACAATGTAAACGCCTAATACCCCAAACCCAACAATTCCGAACCCTAAAACGTAACCTATAATGAACCCCACAAAGCATAAATTTGAAGAAGAAAAAACGAGTGGATATGGGATAAATGAGGAAAGTTAGGAAATACAAACTAAAGGAATTGCACCGGTCGGATGTGAACTCGTTGGAGCTGCGCTGACTGAAGGTCGAGAGCTCGGTAGGGAATAGAGATGTGTGCGTTTGATTTTGGGGGATTCGGGTTTTTTATAGTTGGTATTTATTGTATATATAATTTGATTGTAGGGGCATTATAATAATGTACATCGCGGGATAAAGACGGGTAGCCGCAAACCTTTCTAAAATTATGGACTAACAAAGCGTAGTTATCACCGAGTTATCCCAACCCGAAAGGTTATCCTTCGGATCGTGGGATAAAAACTATGTATGTCCCAAATGGAGGACAATACCGGTCAAACAAGGATATCCGCCAAATGACCCATATTATCTTGATTCTGCCCGCGTACCAAACGTACCCTGCATGAACCATGTTAAATTGATAGACATTTTATCCAAGAAAATTATCGAGACTAACATGATCTAATAACTCATAACTTATATTAAGTCAATTACCAACTAGTTAACATTCTCACCAAGGCATTGTGTAGTATAGACTTTCACGAATTTTTTTTTTTTTATTTTATCAAATTTGAAGGATAGTAGTGTTAGAGATACATATTATTTGGGGTAGCTTTGTAATTAAAGAACTTTGTAAATAGTGTTTATAGTTGTCAAAATATTGTATTACGTTTGACATATTTGTCTAAACTTTTCGTGTTTCATTTTTCTTTTATTTTTTCATCAATTGCCCAGACTCGAAAATTTCCATTAATCCATAGTACGATTGTAACTCCAATCTCCAATCTCCAATCTGGTAACAGAAACCGGAGAAGGTAAATGATAAAGCCACCACCTCCGCCGGGAGGAGTGCGACTGAGAAATCTTATGGAAAGTTCCTCCCTTCCCTCTCCGCCTTCGATGGATTACATTCACTATCAGCACAATGATGCTTGCAGCCTCTCGAGATGGAATGCCAAGTAAGTCAATTCGGGAAGCACTGCCCTCCTCTCTGTACGGCTTGTCTATTTCAGTGCTTCATGTTTAGATGTCATCTTCATTTGAAGGTAGTCTCGCGTCAGCAGCTTCAATTTTTTTTGGAATTAATTAGTGACAATATGTGTAAGTGCGAAGGAGATTGGTCAGGTTGTTGGGGGTTGCTCACTCAGAAGTCAGAAGTCGGTTCTGAATTTTCCAGTTAGGATTTTGCATTGTGTTTTCCCGTTGAAGCTCGTTTGTTTGGATATAAACTAAATTCTATGTTTTGTTCCAATAATGACAGTGTGCACTTTATATTATTAAGCGTGAAAAAAATGTGCTACAGAAGTATAATTGTGATGAACTGGTTGAATGTGGCAGGGAAAGTTATCAATTCATGTATGAAAGGCCATGGCAAAAAGTTAATAGTCTTTATTTGGAGTTGGTTAATGGTCGTCTATCACTATCGAAGTTGTTCGGGAAAGAGGTAGGGCTTGTTGACTTATTCCTTGTTGTAGACTCTTGTTTGCGGATGAAAAAAAAAGACAATTGCATTTTATTTGGATTTAATTTGCACAGATGCATGATGTTGATGAAATTGTGAAACATTGTGATATCTCTCAATTGGTGAGTGTTCCAGCTGAGGGGAGGACCGGGAGATGGGCAAGGCTGACATTCAAAGTACTTCTATCGTATCATGGATATACTTTTGATGGGTGGCAGAAACAGCCTGATTTGAATACTGTCCAGGGGTAAGTCTTTTCCATTGTCTTATTATTTCCTATCTAATAATCTTCAAGTTTGGGCACTGCTGATGCATCTAGATATCCTTGAGTTCATTGTTATCTTATGCTGTTTTCTGAATGAAGCTTAGTTGAAAGATCTCTTGGGGAATTTATTGATGAAAATAAAGCATTGCTGCTCAAGGAAAAGAATTTGCCAATGGAAGGCCATGCAGTAGTCGCTGGCCGCACAGACAAAGGGGTGACAGCTCTTGGACAAGTTTGTTCTTTTTGTATGTTAACTTGTTATTTTATTTTGATAATCTCTCTCTCACACTTGAATTTGGGAACTTAGATGAACCTTTTAATTGTTCCTTACGTTTTATAATGCTAAAGACTGCAAACTGTAAATGGAAAGAATGCAGAAAACTTGCACATGGGGTGCGCCTCATTCCCTCTAAATAAACAACTAAGTTTATTGTAAAGAAGCTGAAACCCTTCTTCCTTTTTTTCTTCCCCAGCTACATGGAGAAAGGATGTTAAAGCTCAAGATATTATGAATGCCATAAATGCTACAGCGCCAGGGAAGATAAGGGTCACTTCTGTTTCCCAGGTAACGGTTGAGCTCTGACGTTTACTCTTTACCGGTGCAATATATATAATACAAACATGCCATGAAACATAAACGCTTTGCTTCCCTTATTTGTAGAAAATGCTCTGATAATATTTGCTGATGTGGACGTAACATATTTAGGTCTCACGCGAATTTCATCCTAATTTCTCGGCAAGGTGGAGACGCTATTTGTATATTTTTCCTTTCAATGGTAAACATGGGGATGATAAAGCTGAGCAGTGCGACAAGACTGTTTTGGGAATTGATGCTTCCCAAGGCAATCAATCTGGTGAATGTATGGGTGAGAAAAAATTTGATATACCCACAACATTTATCAGTATTCCACCAATCATTACGAGCAAAATGAACCATATGCAGGCAGCAAACCTCTAGGTTTCGAAGTGAGCCGTGTTAGCCAGTTATTATGTCAACTAGAAGGAAAATTACTTTCCTTCACGATGTTTGCGCGAGATACAAAGGCCTCAAGAAGCATGTAACTCTTTTGACTTTTAGCTCTGGCTGCTTTTTGTTACTAAATCTTCTGTTGTTTAATATTTCACATTTGCACTTTTGTTATCCTGATTCCCTTTTTATCTGTATCCACTGTGAATGCATTTCTTTGTTTATAAGTGTGTAGCATCACATTGCCTTCTCGTGGAGTATTTTTCTTAACCCAAGTAATTGCATACTCATGTTTTTCATTTATTTTCCCCTATTTTATTCGAGGAAATAAACTGCTCTCTATCCAGCATGCTGGCATGTAGACTAGAAGTTGAAAACATTCCAGCATTTGATCTGATATGGAGTTCATGAATTTGAAGAATACTTTTTTTCTTGTCCGAGTGATTATGGACAATTCACTTTCTGAATCCAAATTTCTAATGTTGCAGAGGTCCAGCAACAGAATGCTTTATCTTCCATGCTCGAGCAGCAGAGGTCTACTTGCCCTGTCATGAGGTTAAGATCTCAGATATAATCTTTCTACTACACGCGTAGTCTCCACTACCCAATGCCCATAGAATCTCTTTCTATTAAAGAAGAACAGGTCATCATTCTAATATTTCCTCCATATGTTAAAAGGATGGAACCAGCTTGAAGACGATGTGCGTGGAGTTGGTCGCTGATCGATTCCTTCGGAGGGTAGCTGCTTCCTTCTGATTCTGATATGAAAAATTTGTACTTCTTTTGAATATACCCACATTGGACTTCAATTTGAACCATTTTAACCCTTGTAAAGATCCTCTTCACGTAATCAGCAAAGCGAGGATCACATAATCATGTTACTTTTCAAGTTCAACCATCTTCATTCTGCAATTTGATCATGTTTATTGTTCTACTTTGCAGATGGTTCGAGTTCTTGTGGCAACGGCAATTAGGGAAGCAGCCTCTGGTGCTGATGAAGACGCATTGCTGAGTCTGATCGATGCCACATGCAGGCGTGCAACTGCACCACCTGCACCACCTGATGGCCTTTGCCTTGTTGATGTCGGATATACAGAATTTGACAAAAAAATCTGCTTCATTCTCTGAGATTTCCCATCCCCATTTCATCAGATATTGACATCATGAATGCAGAAATGGTTTTTACCTCATGCACGATGCAACTTTACGTTTTAGCCGCCTGATAATTCCAATTTACAGGTACACGATGCTAGTTGAAATGCTATTTATGAAGTCACTCCTAAATTAGCACTCTTTAACTTTTCATAGCCATTCATTCAAAACACAAATATACTATTATTGGTCACCCAATTTCTCTTCCCCCATTGGCCATTCTCACGCCATCCATACCATTTCATTTCATCCTCCTGCATTCTCTGCCCCTTCAAAGAAGGCCTTTCCCTCCGGGCGCGCACCCACAAGTGCGCGCACCACCGCCAGCCCCGCCTGTTGCCGCCACGGACACCGTGGGCACACGGGCCAATGGCCTGGAGACGCATCATCCTCTTTATCAACTCGCAAGCGATCATGCCACTTCTCCTCATCTTCTTGCATTTTGCTGCATGTTCCGCTGAGACGGAGGCCGAAATCCTTCTCAGGTTCAAGGATTCCCTCCAGAATGCCGGTGCATTGTCTAATTGGAATATGACTACCCACCCATGCAGCAGTAATGAGAAGAATAATTGGGTTGGCGTTATTTGTGACCATGAGGGATCAGTGTGGGGACTCAGGCTCCAGAGCATGGGGCTGGAGGGGACTATTGATGTGGATGCCATGGCAAAGCTCACGGACCTCAGAACTGTGAGCTTCATGAACAATAACTTTGATGGCTCGTTGCCAAATTTGACAGGGATCCCTGGTCTAAAGAGCATTTATCTATCGAACAACAAGTTCTCTGGAGAAGTTCCTTTCAATTCATTCCAAGGGATGTTGTCACTGAAGAAGCTTTATCTTGCTAACAACCAGTTTTCGGGTCCGATTCCTTTATCGCTCGCTGCATTGCCCCGGCTTGCGGAGTTGGAGCTGGAAGGGAACCATTTCGAAGGTGAAATACCAGAGTTTTCTCCAGAAACCCTCAAATCGCTTAATTTATCCAACAATGAACTTGTGGGAGAGATCCCTCCTACACTTGGTAGCTTCGATGTCTCCACGTTCTCTGGTAGGTTCTCTTCTCTGCTTCATGTTGAAGAATTTAAAATGAAGTAGAGAAAATGGAAGTGACGGTATAAATAGAGTAGGTATGTAGTGCTTAACATGATACATAATCATCATGTATGTAGTCTCTAACATGATACATAACTGTGCCCAACTCTTTTGATTCTGTGATGTCATGTTAGCGAATTGTATCTTCTCTAAGAAAAGATGTTGAGAGTGTGAAAATGTGATAGCAATCTTGCCATTGAACTTGCCCTGAAACAGGCAATAAAGACTTATGCGGGGCGCCTCTACAATCATGCACCCGTCCTAACCACCTAACTTTTGGGACAATAATCATGGTCTCAATACTGGTGGCTGCAGCATCAGCAGCACTTGTAGCAGTTTTCGTCATCCTCAGGCGCCGCAAGGAACCCTTGCAACCAGAAGGAACGGTGGCTGCCACCACTCATGTCGAACCAAGATCAGAAGCTGGGGATTTAGACAAAATGGAGCAAGGCCAATCCGGTTCAGGCTCATCATCGCCAGAGAAATCGGGCTGCGGCAAGAAGTCTGGTCCCAGCTTGAAGATTATATTCCTCAAGGAAGACAGGGATCATTTTGACATGTCAGATTTGCTCAAGGCGTCTGCTGAGATCCTTGGAAGCGGCATGTTTGGGTCGACTTACAAGACAACATTGAATGACGGGCAGATGATGGCTGTGAAGAGATTCAAGCACATGAACAATGTGAGCAAAGAAGAGTTCTATGAGCATATGAGGAGGTTGGGAAGGGTAAGCCATCCCAACTTGCTCCCCATTGTGGGATTCTATTACAGGAAAGAGGAGAAGCTTTTAATTACTGATTATGCGGAGAAGTCCAGTTTGGCGTTTCATCTTCACGGTACACTAGACCTGAACTATACTATATCTATCACCTATTATCTCCCACTTTCTTCAAGTTTTTTATACTCTGCTCTCGTCATGAACCCCTAATCTATCATATCAGATCCTCAGGAAATCAGAAACAACTAAAGAATATCTGTGATTCCTTGAGGAGCTGGTCATATGTGGCAACTTTTTCCCTGTAGCATGGGGTCACTGTTGCTTTCACCTTTCTTATCATCAAGATACAGTGATGCTATCTGGTTCATTCAATATCTTCATTGGCATTGCTGCACCAAAGTTGGATTTTATTTTTAACTGGACTTGGTAGAAACTGCATGAACCAAGGCTAATCTTCACTCATTTGGCAGGTAAAAAGTCTCGAGATCGTCCCGACTGGCCAACCCGGCTGAACATCGTGAAAGGAGTATCGAAAGGTCTGTTACACCTCTACAATGAGCTTCCAAGCATAACTACCCCCCATGGTCACCTGAAATCATCCAACGTTCTGCTCGACGGATCCTGCACTGCCCTCCTCACTGACTACGGGCTAGTCCCTGTGGTTAATCAAGAGCACGCACAGGAAAATATGATCTCCTACAAATCTCCTGAGTACAAGCACAGCAAGCGGATCAGCAAGAAAACTGACGTGTGGAGCCTCGGAATCCTGATCCTGGAAATCCTGACGGCCAAGTTTCCTTCCAATTTCTTGCAGCAGGGCCAGGGTAACGATGCAGACATGGCAACATGGGTGGAGTCCGTCGTGCGAGACAGCGGCAATGCTGATGTGTTTGATTCGGACATGGCGAGGGCAGAGAATTGTGAGGGTGAGATGATGAAAATCCTGAAAATAGGATTGAGTTGCTGCCAGGAAGATGTGAACTCAAGGCCCAGCATCCAAGAGGCAGTGGAAAGGATCGAAGAGGTCAAGGAAGAACTAGTTTAAGGATGTCTGAACTGAAAGTGAAGATGGTTGAAACGATCTATCTTCTCAATGGCGCGTACAGTTGATGCATGGATTGATGAAGTCAACTTAGTTGAAGAAAATGATTTTTGTTAGGTTAGTTTAAATATCAGAAAACAGTTTATAATGGCATACTACGAAAGCCGCATACTTAATAAAATAACAAAATTTCTGATTTTTCATCATGGCAAAATTGTATATAGATAAACCATCCTAGTCCCGGAGGTATTTGCATTTAGAGAGGCTCATATGGGCTTGGCAATACAGGATTCCCAAATTGGAAACCCAAATGAAGTCTCAAGTTATTTTTAGGCTTTTAACTAAAGAAAATATTTTTGATTATTTCTCATGTTATCTTTTATAGGGCTACGAGATCTTGATGGATAAATCTTGATTATATAAATGTGTATTGATTGTGATCATTTCAGGATTTATGTCTTTTATAACTCCCGGTCCTAAACCTCTATATATAGAAGAGTTTAATGGAAATAAGACACTTTTGACAAGCATTTTAATCTCTTTTTTTTTCTCTCAGGTTCTTGAGATTACAATACGTTATCAGCAGCACGAGAAATGGCCATTCATCTTCTTCAGTTTTTTTTACATAATGTTAAGCATGTCTGCGCTGTTTTAATTACTACAAATACGCATGACCACTATTTGCTCGAATATGCATATCTTATCTAACATGATCAAGATCCACTATTGAAACATTATTAGGAATATGCATTAGCAACCGCCAAAGAACTATACACTAAAGATTTCTTAAATTAAACCAAACCAAACCAAACATACCCAGTAAATCCCGTCCTAAGGCAGGGTCTGGGGAGGGTTAGATGTACGCAGTCATACCCCCACCTCTCAAAAGAGATGCGGAGACTGGTTCCGTGGAGACCCCCGACTCAAGGGTTAAGAAGAAAAAGAAAAAGAAAAAGAGAAAAATAATAATAATAATAAATAAATAATAAATAAATAAATAATCAGTAGAAATAAAAAGTAGAAATAACCATCAAAGTAAATGCATGCCTAAAACATAGATAAATAAATGCCTCATAACTGAAAAATAAACAAGTACCACCTAACCTCTAATCTATCCAACTTTCATCTATCCAAAAACCTGTCCTATATAGTGTTATATATCTCTAACCGTAATATGTCGTCTCTAAACAAGAGACTCGTCCTATCAAAGATCATGTCCTCAGGGAGGTTAAATCCCAAAGACCAACTTAAAACCAATATCGAACTAGGCAGGCAATTTACGACATGAGAAGCCATTTAAAATGAGACATATAATCGCTGTGTCACAAAGACAATAGAAAAATGGACTTCAAGAACATGAAATTTGAAAGATAAGTCACGAAAAATAATTAAACCTAAGCAGAGACAAAAATTAAAACATTAATTAGTTAAGCGGTCATATGAAACAAATCAATCCAAACAAGCAATTCCGACGCAGACACGCGTTTATACCTCGCCACCTGCAGCAAAACAGTTATACAGATACTGCTCATCCATCCAATATTGCAGATCTCCGATCCACAGACTCCGTATTCCATCATCTCCCATCTGCTGAACCTGAGCTCCCGGCGCGACCGCGTACTGTGGCTGCTGCTGCTGAGGAGGAGGTATACCGGCCGAAGGAGCCTGCTGCTGTTGATAGTAGTATCCAGCGGCGGTAGGCTGTTGCGGTGGAGGGATCTGGTACTGGAGTTGCTGAGGCGGCTGCGTCAACCACTGGTGCGGTGGTTGTTGCGGCGGCTGTTGCTGGTACTGCTGTGGTGGCGCCATTTGAGGGGGAATCATTGTGTTCGACGGCTGCATCATTGTCAGAATCGGAAACGTGAGATGTATTCGAATGCAAACGTATGGTGTTTACGGCGGAACCCTAATTACTGGTTAGGATAATGAGAGAGAATGTGAGGATATATCTGGATAAAATTCCAGGCCTCGCCCTTCTGTACCTTCTACAACGGCCCAAAAGATAGTGATATTTGATGATTTATTATCAGCCATCACAATAATAATAATAATAATAATAATAATAATAATAATAATAATAATAACATGTAACTATTTATGATATTGAATACAAAGGAAATACCAATAATACCCCTTGTTCGCTAAAACTGTCTGAAATGAATCGCAAAAACCGTGCGATTAGGCAATTTTTATGTTTTCGTTTCTTTATTTGTAAATCGATATGATCTCTCACGCCCCTAAACAGAATTATGCGTCATTATGACAGAATTCAAACGCAATTCCATGTTTACTAAACACACACTTCATAAAGCGGGTCAGGGAATTGCGAGTTTTTTTAAAAGTAATGGGATTAGACCCAAAAAATAATCCCTTAAAAAAGGTGGAATTGATTTATAGGCACTCAATTCTCCTTTTTGTAGTGAATCTTCACCCATTAAGTTCAAATAAATTACAATACTTTGTCACTGGAAGATTTCTTAAAAAGCTGGACAAATATGAATAACCCTAGTTGATAGTCCCGCTTGCTGATATTTTGGAGATAGAAAGTAAATCGGCGAGTCACTTTTTTCATCTACTTTTTCCTTGTTTTGAGTCCCGCTTGTTCTCAGTGTTGAGTTCGGCTTGGAGCAAACCGCTTGGAGCAAATGTTCAAACTGATGCTGGTTCTTGATTTTTCAAGAATCGTATCTGGTGCCTATTGAGTGTTTTG
>JAOWBN010187161.1:0-16205 GCA_028565015.1 Pinguicula moranensis | reverse complement strand
TTCTTCTATACAATTGAGAACGATTGCTCATCCATAATGATAAACTCTGCAAGTGGCCGTCTGATCCTTTTAGTATCCAACTTATTTATTCTAAGATTACCCAACTGGTTCTTCGTGGATGTTGTACCATCATAAGTGAATTGTGGTTGGTACTTGTCAATTTTCTTTTGCCCATGACGTTCAAGTTTGGAACAACTGTTTAAAAGGTTCCAAAAACTGTTGGTTCCTAATTTTTTACTATCGAATTTGACAATTGACTTGCAGTGAATACAAGTAGCCACTTCATCACCTTTCTCATCTTCACCAGCCTCCTCAAAGTGTTGCCAAACTTCAGAGTGCTTTTTCATCTTTTTTTCTTGGATTTGGAGGTGGAGCTGCAAAGTTTGACTCTCATTGGGTATTATGGGTGTTTCACGTCACTCAAATAAATTTACTTCCACATCAACATCTTCAAGAGGGAGGGAGGGAGAGAGGGAGGGAGAGAGGCTAGTCGTTTTCCTTTTCCACGAAGACGAACACGAACACGAACACGAACATGTTGATCCATCTAACATTCATAGAAGATTAGAAATTATAAGGCAATTGGGGTAGCAAAAGTGAAAAAATAAAATAGTAAAGGCGGAAGTACAAATCATTTTAGGCATGCAAAAAATATTACAATCAATATCAAAATGATATTTAAAACTTAAAATATCATTAATAAAAGTCATTAAAAACAATTTTAAAAAAAAAGTTATAGTCCAGTAACAGAATAGTTTAGAAGAAAATTGCTATGAACAGAGAAATTCTACAAGAGAATTTGGCCCCAAATTACTAAACACTGAGGATAGAAAACAAGTGAAGTCTCCAATAGTTCAATTTCCATATTTCTTTGCAAAGCAAAATAATCAAAGGATAATTTATGAAGTTCTGAGAACCTTAATAATATTTTTCTTAAAACAAGAAATAATGAGCAAGAAGTCATCAGGATCAACATTATTGGTGAAAGAAATATCCGAAAGTACCATTGGCTTGAATTTCCTCCAGGGAGAAGCAACAACCAATTGACTCCGGAAGAAACTTTATCTTGTTGTTTTGACACATTTAAGAGCACCAAATGCAATTTCAAAAGCTTAACCTTAATTACCCGTTTAACTGGTCCATGTTTAAAAAATGACATAACTTTCCAAATCCTACTACAGCTAAAAGTTTCCAAATCACTCATTCTTCAAACACAAAACACAATCTCTGCTAAAATGTCCCCAACAAATTCAAATGCAACCCCATTTTTTTATTTTAGTAGTACCTCCATATAAATATACAAAAGAAAGTGTAGTAAATAAATCACCCATCAGTCTTATTAATACCCCAAAAGAAACAAGGCATGTATCATGTACAATACAAAGACTTAAAAAAATGCTTGCAATTTCGTTGTTTCCATAAAAAAGAACTGAAATAAAACATATGGAAAAATTGGACTCCTCAGTAACTAGAAATAAAACCTGATTCAAGATTCACATCTCAATGTTTGCAACTTTGCTTCAAATAAATTGCAACAAACGACAATTGAGACATGGTTTTTATCAAATACTTAGTCGATTCATGAAATATGTATAACAAATTCAAAAATCAAAACCCTAAATCAAAACCATAAATTAAAAAATTTGGATCAAAATTCAAAAATTGGAACAATTCGGAATCCAGAAATTCCGATTTCCAAATTTTGAATGCCCATGCCTAGTTGAGCCAACAAAACAAAGGAGCCATTAGTTCCTAGTTTACTAATCTCATTGTTTAATTGTGATAACCCAATGTTGGCACCGAGATAATGGATGCTTGCAATCAAATATATAGGAACCTCACAGTTAGATTAACATTTATGTACCTATGCACGAAAGTTACCTAATCCTATCATCCCCTGTGTAGGTGCATCTCAAATGGGAGTTGCCCAAACAAGTATGCCCGAAGGTAGAGCATGAACCCATCCCAGGTGGTGTAATTCAGACGACCTGCAACTATGAGGTGGATAGATGGTCCCAGATGAAGGAATCCTGGCATGGAATCAGCTGGCTTGTCCCGAAGCTCCCCCACAAATAGAGAAAGGAATCCAGTTCTGAATCCCACGAATGGAGTTGTATGGCGGTGATATGGACAATTGAGACCTTGATTGTACATTCCAAATTTAAGAAGACCAGTATAATCAGGCTGAGATGGGAAATTGGCAGATGAAACCATGGATCAACTCTGCTACGATCTGGTAGGATGGCTTGAGTGAATATTGATGGAGGACCGAGGCACAAGCGGTGCCACTAAACATAATCAGAAAAAGACACAAACACCCTTTGAGGCATTTGGATAGTCAAGCAGGTACAACAACGAGGATTCCAATCTGCTATGCACTCATCAAGAACAAAGAGATTTTCAGAACAATCCCTCTAGTGTTTGAATAAATCGTGGTTGAGCTGTGTACCAACTACCAGTAACAATTGGGGTTGATAAGTTTACAGTCAGGACACCAAGACTGAATCACATAGAGATGAAGAGCCAACAACATCACACGATAGCTGGATACTATCCTTCATCCCGGTTGGTTATCGTTACTCAACTATGGGTATTAAAGCACAATCTTATAACTAATCAGGCTTTCAAGCTGAGCTGTGTACCAATCCTAGTGATTGGTATGTTATGTTGACAGTTATGACTCCTGTATATCATCAGATGCAGGATGAGCTGAGCAAAGCACAGTAATGAAGCATGTATAGAAAAAAAATGAATCTGAGGCAAACCTGAGAAGTTATAAGTTTGGATCAATGTTGTTTTGACCCTTTTTTCTAGAGTACGTGGTAGGCATGCAAGAGAGGATCGTAGTTTCAACCGTACAGGAAGATTGAGCTCCATGTATGTAATTTGTTTTTTCCCTTTTCCTTTTTGAATTACCCTTGGTAATTCTTACTTACTTTTTCGTCAGTTCTGTACATAACTCATACTCTTTCATAGTGAATTTTTGGCTTATAAAAAAGGGATAAGTTCTTATGAATCAACGCCACTTGACTAAGAAGAAAAGATAAGTAAAAAATTGGTTAAAAACCAAAAGAGAGAACTAATCTCACATAAATTGAATCAAAACTTGAATGAATTACAAAGAGCTCGTGCCCCCTTTATATAGGAGTAAGGGTGTCGAAATTTGGGACTGATTCCCCAATAGGAATCTAATTCTAACTAAACAAAAATAGTTAAAAGGTTTCCTAATCTATTAGGTTTGGATAAGAAAATATCCAAGTCTAGATAAGTGATAATTAAGTAATATCTTTATCTAATAAAGATTTGGATGATGAAAGAGTATCTTTGAATAAGGAAGGAATCCTTTTGGATGATCTTTGAGAAGAAACTTCCTTATCCATTGAATCCTTGGACTTGGTCTTGTTCCACTTGTCTTTGAACTCAAACAAACCACAACACACGTGCACTATTGAGTTGGGCTTTCTTCTTGGGCCATGACTTGGATCATGGTAATGGGCCGAACTTCTTTAATTGGTCTGTGAGGCCTACTAAGCATAAATGGGCCTTGGGGTCCATTCATTTCTATTTGAGCCCAAGTGTCTTGGTTCATCAAGTTCAATGCCTCCTTAAACGTCCTTGCTCTTAGGCGTGTGATTGGGCCTTCTTGAAGCCTTAATGGATCACAACTTGCAGCCACTAACTCGCCATATTTGGGCTTTCCATTGGGCTCTATTTGCACGACCTCTTGGTCCATGTCACAAGTAGGTTTGGGTGCAACTTGGATTGCATCATTCTCCCCGTCTTGGAAAGGATTTGTCCTCAAATGTCTCCTACTTCAAACGAAAGTAAGTCAGCAACATTGAAAGTGACACTGACATTATACTCACCGGGTAGATACAATTTGTAGGTATTATCATTAATTTTGGTGACCAGTTGGAACGGTCCATCTCCTCTTAGCATGAGCTTCGATTTTCTCTTTTCTGGGAACATTTCCTTATATGCAGCCATACCCAGTCACTTGGTTTGAAAATAACCTTTTTTCGGCCCTTGTTGGTTTGTTTGGCGCATTGAGATGTTCTGTTCTCAATATTAGCTCGTGCCTTTTCATGAATTTTCTTCACAAATTCATCCTTTTTTTTAGTTTAGCCAAATTTCATTAATAAAGAAGTATGTACATGTACTTTCTTACAATAGATAAGAAAGTAATAATGAAAACAAAATAAACAAAAACTAGAACAAGATGTAGAAAACACCAATACAATGTCTTCAAGCAATGTAGTGTGTCTCGAATCCGAGAAGGGGTGGACAACACTAATCAAACTCAAAGGTAAAGGAGTTAAATCCATAGGAGATAAATGATTGAAACCATAAACAATTTCAAAAGGTGAATATTGTATAGCTGAAGGAATACCCTTATTATATGCAAATTCAACAAGTGGTAAACATTCTTCCCAAGTTTTCAATTTCTTAGATATGAGTGCAAGTAGCAAAGTCCCTAAAGTTCTTTTGACAATTTCAGTTTGTCCATCAATTTGGGGATGACAAGTAGTTGAAAACAATAACATAGTCCCTAACTTAGACCAGAAAGTTTTTCAAAAGTAATACATGCAATATAACAACTTTTCTAAAGAATAAATCGACAACATAAGAAGCATCATCAGTTTTGTGGCAAGGTATAAAATGAGCAATTTTCGAAAACCCATCCACAATAACAAAAATTGAATCCCTGCCCTTCTTTTACCTTGGTAACCCCATAACCAAATTCATTGAAATATCAATCCATGGTTTATGAGGAATAGGTAGAGGGGTGTACAATCCATGGGGGTTCAATCTAGATTTAGCTAACTTACATGTCACTCATCTATCACATACAAGAATAACATCATATTTCATGTTAGGCCAATAAAAATGATCTAACATAACATCATAAATTTTAGCTATCCCAAAGTGTTCCATTAGTCTCCCACAATGAGCTTCTTTTACAAGTGGCTTTCGCATAGAACACATAGGCATGCATAAATGACTTTCACGAAAAGGAAGCCCATCATGCTTATAAAACTTCTCAAAACCAGCCTTTTCACATGCCAAATATGTCTTGCTAAATTCATGATCAGCCTCATATAGACCCTTAATATGTTCAAAACCAAATAACTTAGTTTCTAACATAGAAATAGGGGAGTACCTTCGAGAAAGGACATTGGCAACCACACTCTCCTTACCTTGTACTTGATCACATGAAAGGTCTTGATAAATTTGACCCATTTGGCGTGTATTCTATTGAGCTTTTGCTGGCTCTTGAGGTGCTTCAAGGACTCATGGTCCGTATGGATCACGAACTCCTTTGGCCATAGATAGTGTTGCCAATTCTCTAAAGCTCGAACCAAAGCATACATCTTTTTGTCATATGTTGGGTAGTTCAAGCTAGCACCACTCAAATTTTCACTGAAGAATGAAATTGGTTGTCCTTCTTGCATCAGCACTGCACCAATACCTACACCAGGAGCATCATACTCGATCTCAAATGTCTTAGCAAAGTTAGGCAAATAAAGTAAAGGAGTTTCAGATAACTTCCCTTTTATGAATTAAAATGCCTTCTCTTGCTCTTCTCCCCACTTGAATGACA
The DNA here is from genome assembly GCA_028565015.1 of Pinguicula moranensis. Taxonomy (NCBI): domain Eukaryota; kingdom Viridiplantae; phylum Streptophyta; class Magnoliopsida; order Lamiales; family Lentibulariaceae; genus Pinguicula; species Pinguicula moranensis. The sequence goes on along the minus strand of JAOWBN010187161.1, from coordinate 10,603 downwards.
CATTATTCTTAACTACTACCATGGTGGGGGCGACTAGACTACCGAAATCATGCACGAAGTGCCTGTAAAAGCTAGCCAAGCCATGAAAACTCCTCACCTGGCTCACGGATGTAGGCGTTACCCACTCTTTGATGGCCCTTACATTCTCTTCATCTTGTTGCATGGTCATTTGATCAGGAGCTAGTGTTACACCTTGGATAATTGAGGCAAAACCTCTACTTTTGGGGTTGTTTCTGTTCCTTTTGTCTCAAAGAACAATTTATGAACTGTTTCTGCAAAAAGAAGGAAAACAGGTGTAAAAGGCGTGTCCCATCATCCTTATTGAGTAAAATCATTTATTAGTTATAAAGTCGGCTCATCAACATCCCCAAACTTGAATCATTGCTTGTCCTCAAGAAAACAGATCTAAAAGAAACTTAAATGCACAGTGAGGATGTGTGTGAAAAAATGGACACCTCACTCTGAGTCATGCAACTTCTTATGCTTACAGTCATTATTAACTTTCGTGTTATTTCATACATAGAGGTGTCAACCACGACTAGAACTGTGAGGGTTTTCTCACTTTCAGGTTAGGTTCCTTTCTTCAAACTTAGACTTATAGATTTTTCTTCCCAACTTTTCTTTCAGTTTAATTTTTTCATCTTCCTAGCTTTTTGCCATGTCAAGATGGTCAGCGATTGGGATAGATATTATTTTGAAAGCCAATACATATTTATTCTATAAGAGTCATACATTAGACCCGAGGGTATTTACATAACTGACAATACAAGAGTACTATGTACATCAAACTGCTCTTCTTTTATTTTGTTTTGGGATAGCCAATTCTATGTTTGAGTGCACTGAAGCAATTGCTTAGCTATCATTCAAAATACAAAATATAATTTCTTTTCTTTTCATTTTTGTCTTGCTGGCTCCCCTTTCTTCTTTTTTTCTTTTTTTTTTTGTGTTGTTTTTGCTTTTTCCTATCCATCGCTTGTTGATGAACCGACTTTATACCTAATAAATATAGACTATTTAAGTATGATTTGGCTCAGTAAGGATGATGGGACAAGCCTTTTATACATGTTTTTCTTCCTTTTGCAGACACAAGTCATTTATTACTCTTTGAGAGAAAAGAAAGAGAAACAACTCCAAAAGAAGAGGTTTTGCCCCAATTATCAAAGATGTGACACCAATTCCTGATCTTATGATTATGCAAGGTCATATGTCATGCCACATTTGGTAGGCAGACGAATGTACCCCTGCACTATTCTGGAAGCTTTCACGGGAAGCTACTAAAATGGTATATAAGGCAGAGATCAAGACAAAGAAAGTAGCGAAGCACGAGAACAAGAGAGTCCAAGAACAAAGGGTTTTGAGTTACCATCTTGCCGCTCTGATCCGATTCTCTTATTGCCTTGTGATGACTTCAATGTCATGTATTTGTAGACCGGTTCATGCCTTAAGCATGAGCTAAACCTTTAAATCTAGGGAAGCAATGTAACTCTTAAGGAACTCGGGGAGTTTATGGAATGTTTACCATGTTTAATTGTCTTTATAGTGTTTGATCTTGCTGTTCTTCACCCTCATCATCTGATCCAACATGAGTAGACGCACTAAGCGTAATGGGAGGTCGAAAGACAAAGGTTATGCTAGGCATAGCAAGGTCCACATCGTTGCAATAGAATGAGAATGCCAATAGGATCGGTGCTACCATGTGAGGATCACTTGAGAGTAATGTCTTTGGTTTATCTGTATCTGACATCGAGAGATGCTCATCTGTAAACCAGTGAAGGACGCTTACAACTCGATAAAGATAAGGGTCTAAGATAAGTGAATCCGATAGACATAATACTACAATTAACACGACTAATTAGGTTATAAATCTATCCAAGGGACTTAAGTGGTGAAGTTGCAATTCCCCTAGATATCTCAACCCTTTGTATTAGATTTATTTCCATTCCACTGCATTTTACTCTTCTTTGCTCATTGTCTGATTTGTAGTTAATGACTAGAGTAGTATCAACATCAACGTAGTTTTATTATGTTCAAATTGCATAAAACTTGTGAATGTTAGTGTTTGTTTATCCCAATCCCTGAGGTTCGACATCCTATTCCTCACTTTATTACTTACGCGATGTGTACACTTGCACCACAAAAGTGCATCCTGTATTTGCGCATCAAGTTTTTAGCGTCATTGCTGGGTATTTGCAGTCTAAACAAGATTAACGCCAAGCAAGTTTTAACTAGATTGAACTTTAATTTCTTATAGTTTTAATTTTTGGAACTGTGTTTGCAGGCATTGCATGAATGCATAGGGGAGTGACTCATCTAGTTAAGAGTTTGATTTAGAGATTGAAAGAACTTTCCAAGCCAGAAGGAGAGCGTAACAACGAGCAAGGGATAGAATGCAACGCCAGAAAGACGAGGATAGAGACCAGTGAAATGTAGCCATGGTACAAGATGAAGATGATGTGCCTATGGAAGATTTTACCTTGCCTCTTGCAGATGAAGCAGTCCCCTCTTAGGAGACCAACAATTCAGGCAAACAACTTCGAGTTGAAATCATTCATTATCCAGCTCCTGATGCAACATTCCACCTACGGGAAGGAGTCATAGAAGATCCCAATTTACATATATGTGCTTTTGTGGAGATGTGTGACACTCTCAAGTAAGCAGGAGTGACTTCAAAAGCTATCAACTTAAGGGTGTTCACATTCTCCCTCAGAGATACAACAAAGAGATGGAAGCATTACCCCCAGATTCAACACATACTTGGAAAGATTTAAGGAAACAATTCCTTATTCAATTCTTTCCACCCTCCATGACAGCAAGATTATTGAGTTAAATTACATTATTTAAATAGAGAGACATGGAGACACTGTATGAATCCTGGGAGAGATTATGGATTTACTGAAGAGTTGTCCAAATCATGGATTACCACGATGGAGGCAAATCCAAGCATTCTATAATGGGCTAGATAACACCACCAGAAGAGAAATAGATGCAGAAGCCAATGGGACATTCATGAAAAAAATCATACAACGAAGCTTACACACTCTTCGAAGCCATGGCGTAGAGCTGTTACAGATGGCCCACTGAAAGAGAAAGCAACAAAAGAATTGGTGAAAAATATGAAGTAGATAAGGTCGATACATTGATGGCTGCAATGCATGTCATGAGCTCCAAACTTGAAACCTTATTTAGTTAAAATGGAGCTCCAAGACCAGTAATGGCAGTTCAACCAATGCCTTGTGAGATGTGTGGAGGACCAGACCATAGAGATTAGTGTCAGGAGATATCATTAATGGATAACATCCCCACAGAGTAACTAAATTATGTATCAAATCAGCCAAGATATCAAAACTTCAATCCAGGTAAAAATGATCATCATAATTTTTCGCGGAGCGACAATCAACATGTGCTGAACCCTCCAGGACAGATGCCATTTCATGGACAAAGGCATTTCCAAGGTCAACAATAGGTGCAGAGACCACAAGGAAACTTGAAACAACAGCATTTGACATTAGATGATCTGATCACTCAAGTAGCCTTGACTGCAAAGAACAACCAAAACCTTCAAGATTTAGTGGTACAGTTGGCCCTCGCGGTACAAGGATTTATGCAAGAAACAAGGGCTAACATCAAGGATCAAACAACAACTATGAGGAATCTGGAAGCTTTGGTGGGATAATTAGCAAAACAGTTAGCAGAGAGACCACCTGGAACATTGCCAAGCAACACTGAAGTGAATCTTAAGGAGCAATGCCAAGCTATAACCCTGAGAAGTAGGAAAGAGGTAGAAATTATGTTCAATAATACCACACTAACAAAAAAAAGAGGCCACAAAGTCTGAAGAAAATATACCTCAAAAAGAGGAAGAACAGAAAGTATCAGTTCTATTCCCACAAAGATTAAAACAAGGAAACTGGACAAGCAGTTCCAAAAGTTTCTAGTTTTTAAAAAACTGCATATTGACATTCCATTTGCAGAAACTTTGGAGCAGATGTCATGCTACGTGAAGTTCATGAAGGATATTCTATCCAACAAAAGAAGATTTGAAGATTATGAGACTGTGACACTCACAGACAAATGCAGTGCCATCCTCCAAAAAAAGTTGACACTGAAGCTCTAAGATCCAGGGAATTTTACTATCCCCTGTTCTATTGGAAATTCCATATTTGCTAGGGCTTTGTGTGATCTAGGTGCAAGCATTAATCTTATGCCTTTGTTTATTTTTCAGAAACTAGGATTAGGTGAAGCCAAGCCCATTACACTCTCCCTACATCTGGCAGATAGATTCATCAAGAACGCTAGAGGCATCATTGAAGATGTCCTTATCAAAGTGAATAAATTTATCTTCCAGCCCAATTTCATATTCTGGATATGGAGGAAGATAAAGACTTCCCATTATTCTTGGAAGGCCATTTCATTGCCCGAAACTCATTAAATTTAACCTCTTCCCCATGAACTCTGAGAATCAGCTCTCCTGTTTGGACATCAATGAGGGCACCTCCTGTTGCTAGAAATGACCTTCCCAGAATAATGAGAACTCATTATCTTCCTCTATATCCAGAATAATGAAATTAGTCGGGAAGATAAATTTATCAACTTTGATAAGGACATCTTCAATGATTCCTCTAGGGTTCTTGATGGATCTATTTGCCAAATATAGGGAGGGTGTAATGGGCCTGGATTTACCTAATCCCAACTTTTGAAAAATAGACAGAGGCATAAGATTAATGCTTGCACTACCTAGATCACACAAAGCCCTAGCAAATGTGGAATTTCCAATAGAACAGGGATAGTAAAACTCCCTGGATCTTATAACTTATGTGTCAACCTTTTCTGGAGGATGGCACTGCATTTGTCTGTGAGTGTCACAGTCTCATAATCTTCAAATCTCCTTTTGTTGGATAGAATATCCTTCATGAACTTCACGTAGCATGACATCTGCTCCAAAGTTTCTGCAAATGTAATGTCAATATGTAGTTTTTTAAAAAAATCTATAAACTTTTGGAACTTCTTGTCCAGTTTCCTTGTTTTAGTCTCCGTGGGAATGGAATTGATACTTTTTGTTCTTCTTCTTTTTGAGGTATACTTTTCTTCAGACTTTGTGGCCTCTTCTTTTTTTGTTGGTGTAGTATCATTGGACATAATTTCTACATCTTTCCCACTTCTCAGGGTTATAGCTTGGCATTGATCCTTAAGATTCACTCAGTATTGCTTGGCTTCCAGGGGGTCTCTCTACTAACTACTTTTCTAATTGTCCCACATGAGCTTCCAGATTCCTTATAGTTGTTGCTTGATCCTTGATGTTAGCCCTTGTTTCTTGCATAAATCCTTGTGACGCGCTGGCCAACTGTGCCACTAAATCTTGAAGGTTTTGGTTGTTCTTTGAAGTCAATGCCACTTGAGTGATAAGATCATCTGAGGTCAAGTGTTGATGTTGCAGGTTTCCTTGTGGCCTCTGCATCTGTTGTTGACCTTGGAAACGCATTGGACCTTGAAATGACATCTATCCTAGAGGGTGCAACACATTTTGATTGTTGCTTAACGAAAAATTTGGATGATCATTCTTCCGTGTATTGAAGTTTTGATATCTTGGCTGATTTGATACATAATTTAGTTGCTCCATGGGGATGTTATCCTTTAATGATAGCTCCTGACACTAATCTCTGTGGTCTGGTCCTCCACACATCTCACAGGATAATGGTTGAATTGCCATTACTGGTCTTGGATCTCCATTTTAACTAAAAAAGTTTCAAGTTTGGAGCTCATGGCATGCATTGCAGGCATCAATGTACCCACGTTATCTACTTCATATTTTCCACCAATTCTTTTGTTGCTTTCTCTTTTAATGGGCTATCTGTAACAACTATGCGGCATGGCTTCTAAGAGTGTGTAAGCTTCGTTGATTTTTTCATGAATGTCCCATTGGCTTCTGCATCTATTTCTCTCCGGGTGGTATTATCTAGCCCATTATAGAATGCTTGGATTTACCTCCATCGTGGTAATCCATGATTTGGACAACTCCTCAGTAAATCCCTAAATCTCTCCCATGATTCATACAGTGCCTCCATGTCTCTCTATTTAAATAATGTAATTTCACTCAATAATCTTGTTGTCATGGAGGGTGGAAAGAATTGAATAAGGGATTGCTTCCTTAAATCATTCCAAGTATGTGTTGAGTCTGGGGGTAATGCTTGTAGCCATCTCTTTGTTGTATCTCTGAGGGAGAATAGGAACAACCTTAATTTGATAGCTTCTAAAGTCACTCTTGAATACTTGAGAGTGTCACATGTCTCTACAAAAGCACATATATGTAAATTGGGATCTTCTGTGACTCCTTCCCCATAGGTGGAATGTTGCATCAGTAGCTGGATAATGAATGGTTTCAACTCGAAGTTGTTTACTTGAATTGTTGGTCTCCTAATGGAGGGGACTGCTTCATCTGCACGAGGCAAGGTAAAATCTTCCATAAGCACATCATCTTCATCTTGTACCACGGCTACATTTCTCTGGTCTCTATCCTCGTCTTTCGGGCGTTGCATTCTATCCCTTGCTCGTTGTTGCGCTCTCCTTCTGGCTTGGAAGATTCTTTCAATTTCTGAATCAAACTCTTCGCTAGAGGAGTCACTCCCTGATTGATTCATACAATGCCTACAAACAGAGTTCTAAAAATAAAAACTAAAAGAAATTAAAGTTCAATCTAGCTATAACTTGCTTGGCTTTAATCTTGTTTAAGCTGCCAATCCCCGACAACGACGCCAAAAAATTGATGCGCACAAACTTGTTGCACTTTATGTGCAAGTGTACAAGTTGCATAAGTAATATAATGGTGATAAGGATGTCGAACCATAGAGATTGGGATAAATAATCACTAACATTCACAAGTTTTGTGTAATTCGAACCGAATAAAACTGAGTAAATGTTGATACTACTCTAGTCATTAAGCTACAAATTGGGCAATGAAAAAGATGAATAAAATGCAGTGGAATAAAGATAAATCAAGTACAGAGGTTTGAGATATCTAGGGTGAGTACAATTTCACCACTTGAGTTCCTCTGGTAGAATTATATTATGAGTAGTCATGGATTAGTTATAGTATTGTGTCAACCAGATTCACCTATCCTAGACTCTTATCTCTCTTGAGCTGTAAGCGTCCTTCTTTGGTTTATAGATGAGCATCTCTCGATGTCACATACAAATAAACCAGAGACATTACCCTCAAGTGATCCTCACACGGTAGCACCGATTCTATAGGCAGTCTCATGCTATAGCAACCGATGTGGGCCTTATTATTCCTACCATAACTTGGTCTCTCGACCTCCCATTACGCTTAAAGCATCTACTAACGTTTTTTTTATATGCCAAATTTATTAAAATAAAATATATACAAGAAGTTAGATACAAGGGGATACGACAGTCCACTAGTTATTTTCTTTGGATTGATAAATGTATATTCTTCGTATCCTCTCTCTGATATAGACAAGGGTGGTCTGGCACATGGCTCACCTAGCGTCATAGAAGACAAAGCATCTCAGTATACAGATCATCGCCATCATCCACTCTTCACCATTCAAAATGTCATGATTGTCCCATTGTCAATACCCCATTGTAGGGATATTGGTACACAACTCGATTATGTTTGGTGGGCTATCCATGTATTGAGTAAGGGAGTGATATTCCAAATAGGCATGTATAACAGATCAAAAGCAAAGAAATAACTAGGGAGGTCTATCTAGCAGAACTTGACATCTTTTTCTAGATCGAATCACATGATATTTGTAGTCTGCATTGATTGTTTTGTCAGGATCCCTGTAGCATTGATAATCTAATCAATAGCTGTGCAGGCTACCACCCATTTATGTCTAGTGACGACAGGAAACATTACTAAATCCCAGATAAATCCTGGTATGCAACTCAGCCTGCTTACCATATAGCATTTGGCCTTGTGATTGCCACAAAGTTCCAGTTAGTCATAGCCCTCTATATTGTTTCATGTGCATCTGTGTACCAATCGATCCTTGCTTTTTCAGTACCCGGCTGTTGTATCACTGTTAGGTGCCATTTAGAATCTAAAATCTTGCTAGCTGTACAAGAAAGAAAAGATTAGATCGCATATGGCCACCAGAATAGAAGCTACTATCCTCTTGAATTTCAGAATGTATCTTGCAGATACATTGCATAGATTTGGGATAGATTATGCCAGTTGTGTCATACATCCACTCCAACCAGGATTTTTGGTGCCTGCATAAGGATAGAAGATTAATAACACCTGTCTACTTTGGTTTCACAAAATTTACCTCTCAGAATGTTGAATGGCATTTGGTAAGGTCACATGAAATGAGGTGCGCCAAGTTCTCCAGTGTAGAATTCAGGATTGGCCAAAATTTGTATAGTGTAGAATTGAACCTACTGTCCCCTAACAGCAGTTTCATCAACCTGCTGTTGGTTTGTCACCTTTTCCTGATATGGCATTCTACTCCTGCATCACTTGGTTATTTTTCCCTACATCCCAGGTACCCTATGTAGTTTCTGCTCTATGATGGACTTGGTAAGCTTTCAAACAAATTTCATACAACAAACAGGATTACCAAGACAATTAGTTAGTGAACAAGGAAATTTGTGCATTCTATTAGCTTTAATCCATATCCATGTTTGCTTTTGAATGTTATGTAACATCTGAGGTATCTCAATATTCTTTGAGAAAAAGTGTGCCTCATTCCAACATAACCAAATCTGCTAGATTTGTGCAAGCCATATCTATTTCCAAGCATATAAATTAACCTGATTGGGTTTACCATTAATGAAGGTCTGTAGTGTAGGAATCTGAGTGTCCATGAGTCCTTGTGTAATGCTGCCCGTGCTTTCAATACAATTTTTTTAGCTTCTTCCATATTTGCAGAGAACACAACAATTAGTGAATAGATGTGTAGCATCTTCAGATTCAGTTTTGCATAAGGTGCAGGATACCTCAACGGTTTCATGAATAATATGTCTCTCTTGTAACACTCTTTTCACAGGTATTGCATTTTGAAACACCTGCCAAAAAAAAATTATAATCTTCTTTGGTGTGATGCCATTACAAATAGTTTTCAGTATGGAGGCTTCTGCTTGTGAGTAAGGGCACGGAATATTTGCCACTATCCTTGAGCATGCAGTTTTGACAGTGTAGCTTCCATCCATGTCTCCTTCAAAAATATATCTATCTCTACTTAATGCTTGTGGAATGTTTCCATGCAAAAGAGATGTTAGTGCATTTAAGTTTTGTAATTCATGATCTCTTGGTTCTCTTCGCCAAGTCCAGTTCCAATGCCATATATTATTAAGCCAATACCCCATCTTTGATATGTAGGCCTGTTTAGGTGTAGCCATTTTGTAGAGCCGTGGAAATGTGTTTGCTAATGTTCTATTTTGGAACCATTTGTCTTGCCAGAATCTGCTGCCAGTTCCTTCTCCTAGAATTATATTTGTGATCTAACCAAATCAAGTTGTGCTTGCTATATCCTGCACAGATTTCCACCACTCTGAAGCATATTTTTGACATCTCGTCCTGAGAAGTTCACTGCTAGCCACAGATTGTCAAAGTGCAGCATAGCTCCCTATTTCTAGTACTCCATTATGAGTGTATTTAGAACTTATGATATCCATTGCTAAGCTTGATTCGTTGTTTATAATTTTGGTTGCCCATTTCCCTAACATTGCATCATTAAAAGCTTGAAGATTCCTTACTCCTAGGCCACCATTTTCCCTTGCAGCAGTTACCTTGTCCCAAGATACCCAACTTCATTTATTCCTGACTTCTGTGACTACAAGAATCGTCTCTGGATAGCTATGAGCTTCTTAATGATAGATGGTGGAGCTTTGTGATAACCAAAATAGTGTGATGGGAGAGCTGCTAGAACTGAATTAAGCAGGACTAATTCCCCCCCCCCCCTAGATATGTGTCTCTGCTCCCAAAGGTTGTACTGAATATATCAACCATAGGCTTCCAAAAGTCCTTTTTCTTGTGACTAGCTCCCAGATTTAGTCCTAAATAAGTAATAGGAAGAGCAGTTGTCCGACAACCCAAATAATCTGTCATATCTGTTAATGCTGCTGTATGTTAAGTCCAACTAGACTGCTTTTGGCTAAATTTATCCACAAGCCAAAAGTTAGCTCAAAGTTTTGTAGGATTGCTTTAAATGCTTTGATTGTGCTCCATTATGCTCAGCCGAAAAGTAGAGTATCATCTGCAAATTGTAAGTGTGTCAAGGGGACTTTATTCCTACCAATTTCCACCCCTTGAAGGAGTTGCAGTGAGGCAGCTTTCAGGATCGTGTTTATTGCAATGCGATATAGAAATGGGGATAAAGGATCCCTTTGTCTTAGGCCCATTTTCGGACATAACTCATCAGTAGGACTTCCATTTACTAACACTGATGTGGAAGCAGATTCCAATAGCTCTCTTATATAGCTTAACCAGATTTGAGGAAAGCCCATGTGGTGCATAATGCCCTGCATATAATCCCAATTTATTGTGTCAAACGCCTTCTTGAAGTCCACTTTGAATATAAGAGCTTTCTGCTTCAGCTTTTTGATCTCATCAATAGTCTCTGAAGCTATCAGCACCCCATCA
>JAOWBN010187139.1:0-16206 GCA_028565015.1 Pinguicula moranensis | reverse complement strand
ATCACCTTTACGACTTATCCAACTAGGCGTTGCAAAACTAAAATATTGTTGCTACGAGAAAGGCGTACTTAAGCATATAACAAATCTGACACGAACACAAAAAAAGCTTTTCTGACATCATGAATCTAGCAGAACTCGAAGCTTATACAATAATGCACCCTGTGCAACATAGATAAGTACACATATACAATTGATTCAAGGTCAGACATACATTCAGCAACATTCAAATCAATATTAGTATTGTACGTCACAATATACCTGTTTAATTTTTTCCCAATAAGATAAGCGTACTTCCCGTTCCAAAACCTCCTGTACAAATATCCTCTGTGGTGCCCATTTTGGAAGGTCTAATACAAAAGCCCACTCTTCCCATGGCCAGATAAACTGAAAACTGAATCTGCAAATGTGACCATAAAGATGAGTTAGGATGAAAATCTCGAGATCAAAGCCTCATTACAGCGCAAAACCTGCCAAACCTAAATGCACCCCTTTCAGAAAGGATTGGTAAGTCAAAGTGCAACTAAATTAATCAAGAAAAACTTTACAAGGCATATCAGATGTTTCGCAGAGAGTCTATGCATCATTGTAAACATAAAACAATAGAAATTTCAAAAGCAGGTTATGTTTGATACTTGCCTCATCCTTCCCCTTCCTAATACTTTCAGCAAGCAGTAATACAAGCAAAAAATTGTAGGTACCAAATTATGAAATTTTGAATCATAAAAATAAATTTAACATTACCATACATACAGATTATATAGAAAGTTATGATAATGCAAACTCACAAATGGTGCGAAAACCAAAGGATAAGACGAGTTCGGCACTCCATGTCTAAATCAGCAATTTTATCAAAAAGAGATCGAACAGCACCCGCCACCACAGCTGGAAAGGCACGTGGAAGAGCCTGGAAAGGAAGTTTGATATTAGAGGGACTGAAACATATTACGCAACCTAACACATAAGCAAATAATGCTGTACTAGGGAGTTGTTGGTCTGGTACTGAACTGAACAGTTGCAAAAATGGTTCGTTACCTTGCATAAGTCCATAATGACCAGTGTATAATATATTGGTTTGAAAGGAGGTTGGGGCAACAAGAGAATCTGCAAGTTCAAAAGAAAAATGAAGACAGATGATTCCTTTGATTTGATTGTTAACACATGAAGGAGGTAGACAACCTCATACTTTAAAAAGGATCTAATGAAGACAGATCTATGCTATCCCCCATTAACATTCCCTCCCGAATACCCCAAAACACCATTGCAGCAACAATTACTACTGTTATAACTTAAACCATCCACTAATGCAGTAATACTGCTATTAATTGATAACGGTTCGTCATGTTCTCAGAAATCCTATACTTAATAATGATAGCTGCCATGACACCTGAACATCTTGTTTCTTTTTACAGAAATCTCATTCTGGCATGCATTTTTACAGAGAAACAACTTAGAAATCCTTCAGTTTGCAGTTTCAGAAGAACCCGTTGCTATTTCATTTCCAGAAGGCTGGTCTCATAACCCATCTTTTTTTTTCTTTGTACAGAGCTTCAATACAAAGAGATGAGTCAAAGAACACAAATTTGATAAGGATATGAAAAAAGCTGGAATGCAATTTATGTAACTACTAACTACTAGATATTACCTAGTACCTGAGAGAATATCGTCTCAGCCGTTAGGTACTCATACCGAAAGGGAACAGGCAAGCCAACCATGGAGGAAGCACATTCCTTTCGATTAACTTTCCAGTAAGAAAATGGTAAAAAGTGAGGACTAAGGTAACCAAGTAAGACATTACCCAAGAACCTTCAAGCTTACAGTCACTAAATTTTCAACTTTACCTTAAAGCAAATACCTGCGCAGGAATTGACAAAAACTAGTAATAAAATAATAAAGATACAGCAATAATATTCCTATTAACCCAAAAACGCTCCTTTCTTGATACAAGGCACACAAAGAGTAAATAAAATGTAGAGAACAGAGCAACTCCCAGATCTTGCAAGCGATAATAAGTATTTCCAAAAAAATGCTATCTAAACATACAAACTTTATATCTCTACTTTGATTTCGCTAAATTAGCAGCAACCAGAAACTAATATAGAGTACTGTAATAATGCCAATAACAGAGATAAAGATTATTACATATACTGACCATTCATTTAAGAATAAAAGCACATCCAACAAATACTCTTCAACAACGAACCAGTCTATAGGTTGCAAATCCTGCAAACAAAAAAAAAGGATCCGAGATATTAGAGGCCAGTGACAAATAGACTTCTAAACAAGATAATGCAAGACAATCCAGTCATCTTTTTAAGAATTTCCGAAATGAAGAATACCTTTTGCTACATAAAGAACACTCTCATCATGCCATGAAAGGAAACATGGAAGACAGAAGTTGCACCAGTATGTACCAAAATGTTAAATTGATGGTTCAAAACTACTTGCAACTCAAATCGAATTCAACAACTATTGATGTACACAAGTAATATGGTTAAAAATGTTAAATCAATTTCAACATGTGAAGTCTCACATCTCATACACCACGTCTTATGTAGGACATGAAGTGAGGTAATCTAGCAAGTCTCCATCAGATTTGTTGGAGGAGAACATCCAGGATGAAAAGAGAAGATAAAATTGGCAAATAAAGAATTTATTGAGAAAATGGGGAGCAAATAATTTGAAAATAGCAACATGGTCTTCTAAATGAATATAACTACACTGCGTGCAAATTGAGAGAAGTTGGAGGATACCTAGGCATTACTGCCAAGAACATGAAGATGAACCTAAATTGTATTGTTGTAAAGCTTGGATGCAATAAACATCCGAAAGCATACATGGCTATTGTAATCAAGTGTTTACCTCAAACTTACTAGCAGCAAAGATGTTGAGTCTCCTAATACGCTGAGGATATTTTAACTCAGCTTCATGCTTCTGTTTCCCACTTGCAATTATAGTGGCTGGAGCTGGAGGAGGTAGTTCAGGGCAGTTTAAAGGACCAAAATCATGAGACTTCCCAGCAACCAGCTGCGCTTCAAATGAAAGGTGTAGTCTAGGAACTGAAAAGGAATATATCTCAGACAACCTAGGAAAATCATTTAATTAACACAAGAATAATAGTTGCAAGAAGTATAAAACTGCCAAGCATAAATAATGTTATTCATGTTACTCTGACTAAAAATAGTGGAAGTACCTAACCAATACCCTGATGAATCATGTATAGAACTCCAACTCAAATCACTTGCAAACTACACTCGATTTCATGAGCTATACAACAAAAGCTACTACAAAAGGTTAAAATTGGGCAAACCTTCTTAATGCTAGTCTAAGAATATACAAAAGGCAAAGTAACAACAAAAGACTCAAAGATAATCCAAAACATAACAAATAAAAAATATCAGCAAACATTTTACTCAAAAAATGGTGCAGAATCAATTGTAATCATCCAATTCTGCACAAATCAACTCTCTAGGAGATTAAATACTCAACAACAATACTTGTACTTCTATCAAATGTCCTATGTTTTCTCCAGAAATATGTCCGGAATCTCAAGCATGCTTCCATATTACAACTGAGAATGCAATCAAACATATCAGATGTTTAATTATTTACTCATACAAGAAGATGAGAAAGAGTGGGTAGGAAAAGAAAGCAAACAGAAATGCAAATAATACCACTATCCAGCTTCCAGCCCTTGTTTGAAAGGTCTTGTATCCGACCCCATATATCTTCCAAAGAATCCTGAAAGATGGATACAAAAATATAAAAATAAAAGGGATCTACTGTATCTTAAAAGAATCCTTAGCGCCTTCTCTCTCTTTGTATAGGTTGCATTCAAAAGCAATAAGTGAGATAGAAAAGGACATGCCAAATGTAGGAGAGAAATAGAATAATTACTTTCCCATCATTGCTTTGATTTCTACCATCAATATAATTGAAAGCACTGTAGCCAGCATCAGAAACATGTTTTCGGATACTCATGTATGCTTGTATGCCCACCATAATCATATCAGCCTCCTCAGGAACTTGCTGAAAAAAAATTCACTATCATCAATTTCAACAAATTCAAGCTAAATGGTGTATATGTTGCATATACAACAGAGATGAGGCGTGAATTTTACCTCAAAAAGTTCTGCTCCTCCCCAGGGAGGCAAGATAAAACGCAAATGATATAAAAGTCAGCAGAAGATTGCCAGCATGGATTTCCCTTCTCTTCATCTACGGTTGTTGCTGCAGCTGATAACAATGTCTCAAACAAGACCACCAAGGAGCTTGGTTGGAGAACTTTGCCGCACATCTATATTCACGTATCATATACAAAATTATATGTAGATCATATTCTTAATAAAGTAAGTTTTGTGAAAACATTACGTATAATATAAGCATATCACCACATGTTTCCCTCTTTCTTATTTAACAATGAATATGCTAGAGGATGATCAGAAAATGAGGAACATGCCAACAAATGACCCAACTAGGATAGCGCATGAACGCAATGAGATTTAAATTCTTCAAAGCCCTTTGCTTCTCTAGTCATATGCAATAAAAAAATCTCTTAATAGATGATGAAAAATAAAGTAATTGCGATTCAGTTGTATGTAAGAAAAAATCTCTTGCAGGATGAAAAGAAAGCAATTGTAAAAAAAATTAAAAACAAAAGCAGTTCCACGGATAGGAAGTTTGTATTTTAAAAACAGCATTGGCTTATCAACCCAAAAGGAAAGTAGTTTTTAGTTCATTAATAAAAAAATATGCAGAAAGTGAACTAGGAGAAGCAAAGAATGTGATTTCATTTGGAAAAGCACCTGAAGATCTATATGTAGGAGTAGCATATAAGCAACCGAAGCATTGTTACCAGTAAACGACACAGACTAGCAAAATCTATTTCCTCAAAAAATTACTGGATCACCATGCAATAAGAGTTGCATACATCAAGGCAGTCAGAAAGCGCAGGAGTACTCGGATTCTGTTGCAGTTTCCACTTTGCAGAGCGACCTTCAAAATAAAATTAGCTGTACATCAATATACAATAAAAGAGCCATAGAAATTCTGGTTCACATAAGCAAGTAAGACAATGGTATAAACAGGCACTTCCTTTAAACCAATAATGACATATACTACGAAAGTAGTGGTGCAGGTGCACATGGCCTTCTGCACAGGAGTGAATTATTGCCAGGAGTCGGCTCTTTATAATGTTAACAAATATCGTAACATTACCTGCAAATTTTCATGTACATTCTCTAAAGCTTTCCTGACAAAATCTTCATCTTCCAAATTTATCAGGCCAACCTACAGCAATATAAGAAAGAATATGAAAGCAGATCTTTCCAAGATAAAAAAAAAATCATAATGAGACTAAAACTACATTTAGGCTTCAAGGCCATCAAAATACTACTTTGGATAACTATTTTTTGGTAATTGATAATGCACTTTTGATCTACTAGAACTGATGGAACTTTCTATTTTCCAAGAGCCCTTCAATGTAGCAATATTTTGCCAACAGATGAAGGGGTTTTATCAGTAGGAACATATTACCCAGGTCATTTGAGCAATTTTGTGAAAGTTGGATACACAAATCTTCCACTAATTCTTGTTATTTAATTAAAAAATATGATAATTTGGAATGTTGAACAAATATTTGGTGTGGATTCAATTAAAAACACAAAACAATCAGGCGTGCATTAAACATAATTCTACAACTTGATTTCATAGAGCAGCCCTTTGCAAGTTCATACACAAATCAATCATGATATACTAATAAGCATTCATTAATATCCATCAATTTGGGTCCATTGCGAATGGAGCTGGAAGAGTTATTATTGGCAATTTTTTTAGCTTTGTGCTAACAATGGACTAGAGCAAAATGACTCTATTAAATTCCAGTGCTTCTATTTAGTGAAGTTGCTGAAATTCGATGCATTTGACCCAATTCATGTTGGGACGCAATGGAAACAGCCTCTTTGTATAATTATAAGGGTAAGTTCACGTACATCTGACCCCCCAGACACCAATTTAATTGGTAATATACTGGGTACGTTGAATTGAAATTTATGTGAAATGTGTTTGCATAAGAAATATGATCTTGTATTGTTATACGATGGTGTATTAGTATTTTTTTCCTATGTTTTTTATATGTGACATAGGATGAGGAGCGAGAAAAATGAGAGTCGTGGCTGGTCCAAGCATACTGAGGATCCGAAAGCCCACATGGAGACACCAAGGACGAGATCGAAGTTTAAGGGTAAGAGACGCTTCAGAAAAAAGACAAGAACTGGAAAGAGATCTCCATATAGAAGGCCAAATAGAGTTTGGCAGTGGGAAAACTATACATCAGTAACGAAGAGGAAAAACAATTATTTTGGCGTGCATCGGATGAAAAGGTAAGTTAATGGTAATGTTCTTATTCTAATGTGATTTGTACAGCTTCCTTTTGTTAAATCTGCGTAATTTAGACAATTTCATAGTTTTTGAACAGATTGTGCTGGAAAAATATGGACCTGGATGTCCTGGTTGGGTGGATTGAGGAGGAGGACTCCTTACTGGTAAGGAAGGCAAAGTAGTTAAACAGTGATCTTGTTGTTGGATCTGAATGTTGTTTAGTTTTTGTTGTTTTCAACTTTAGTTATCTGAAACTCGTCAAATGGTTGTTCTCTCGGTTGATTTGAACGTGAAATGTTGGCTTGAACTTTAATTAATTTTGGCTTCATCTGTTTAATTTTTGTTTGGATTCATTCGTCTGGTTTGATTGTCAACGTCGTTGTTTGTCATTTTTCATGAACAAACAATTATACAAAGATTCTGTTGATGTTTTAAATTATGGAAGAAAAGAAAAGAAAATTGGCAACAAAGAACACAATTAAACTTAAACAAGGTTTTACTAAATGCATAAAGTTGAAGCCTATACCGACATTGAGTTAATATATCCCAAAAGCAAACTAAACACATACAAAGCCTAGAAGGCAATGTGCACAAGTCTTTACAACATAGTTTATCCGGAAGTAAACTAAACACATGAAATTGTCAGAAAACATAACATGACACTAGTTTGACCCATTTGATGAGTTCACAACATTTACCTCACCCCACTTCCCCTTCAATAAAAGTTTCATTTGCTGCTTCCTCTTATCTTTCCCCTAAATCTTCCATAACACAAACTTTGAAGGGCCAATCAGAAGTTATTTTACAAGATCACATTGTTGATCATATCTAATTGATGGAAAATCCTCAAGGGTCTCTAAACACAAATGCAAACTTATTCTCCTTTGCTTCGGTGTTGTAACCTGCATTAAAATCAAACATCTTCGAACCCTTCAACATCAGTTCCCCTAAGTGTGAGATACTCTCCATGCCTTTTTTGTAGAAACTGTGTTGGAAGGACGATAAACTAGTCTTCTTCTTCTTTGTGTACCGGGAACCAAGCTCAAGAGTATACGGATGAGAGAAAGATGCCTTCTCAATGGGTTCTTCAAACTTCTCAGCTGAATCAGCAGCATCAACTTCATTTTCATCACAGGACACGTAGTTCTCTACCAACGTGTTCGTGTAAGATGTACCCATCAAGTAATCCTTACAGACACTCCCGTGTGCATGGTATTGCCAATGATCTTACACCAGTCGTCGTACGGGAGAAACTTTTTCCCCTTTATCAGAGCAAACTTGGGTTTCATCTACAATATTGTCGAACAGTTAGGTGGTACCATCGATAAGTGTTTCAAAATATTTCAACTCAAATACCATGAGCAGCTCACTCCACATATGATGGCTGTCAACGACAGGTGTGCGCATGTCTGGGTCAATCGATGTCCCACTCTAACTAACAAAATGACTCAAAATGCCCAATTGGTTCCTCTAGACATGGATCTTACTCTCCGTGTTCTTCTCCTGCACCTTGCTTCCCTTTCACAAGCTCTCTTATTCTGGTTGCACACCTTGGATGGAAGCCCCTCTTCCGCCTAAACCCATCTTTGTAGCCCTCCATTACTAGATTTGGGGATACTAGTTGACACTTATGGATCACACGGTGATAGCTCAACAAAATTCATATCTTCATTTCCAACTAGATCCTCCCAGTAGCCTGAAAATAGCCTTTTGTCATTCACATCATTCGAGAAGTTTTGATGATGGATTGCAAAAAGTCTGTTAGAATACTCTCTTTTGTTACCTGTCTTACACATCGGACGCGCAAGTCTGTTGAGCCATGTCGGTCTAGGTGTATTAGATGGCGAGGAGTGCTTGACCTTCTCCAATGGGATATCAACCACTGTCGCCCAGGGAAAGGAGGATGTCGGTGGGGAGTGCTCGACCGTTTCCATTGGGCTGTCAACACTGTCGCCCGGTGAAAGAAGAGAGGTTGGGGGTGGCCAGCGGGGTGGGATCCTCTATCTCTGTGGGATTTTCCAATCAATCACCTAGTTGGGTTGAAATTTTCCTAGTGCATGTCCCTAGGAAAGAGGCTTCCGGCTCATCAGAGGAAACTTGGGGGGACAGTCGGCCTTAATGGGTATTTTTCCCAGCGGCAACCATGGGAATACTTGACCACATTGGAAGCTTGAGCCGATGGCGCAAGGAAGGTGTTGGGACCATGAAGATGGCAATTGCTTGGGAAATGAGAATACAGCGACCGTGCGAGAATTTTTGAACATGGAAACGCTTCAAGGGATGGAGAAATGGTTGTCGAGTGAAATGTGGCTAGGGCTAAGTGTGATGGATTATATACGGTAAAACAAGGGGGTAGAATGGATATTTAATGCTTATTGAATGATGTGTCAATTATAATACAATTAGTCCGATATTACCAAATGTGATATAACTTGTATCCTGCTTTTGTTTTAATCCAAATACCATGAAAAAGTGTGTTTCAAAAACTGGTTGGATTATGCAATCCGACAAGAATGCCCTACTTATCCCGAAAGTAGTATTAAAGCTACCTCGCTATCAAATGGTAGGAATGAGGTTACAGTAAAGAAGATTTCCATTGAGGAAAATTGAGCATACATGGGAACTAAAATGGTCACGGAAAGAAGTTTAGACATTTCCTGAAGCTTCTAGACAAAACCTGATAAATGAGAGGGCTGAGATGGGGTCCTAAAAGTGAAACATGAAGTCAGCAGGAGGTTACATAAGCTAAGTTAAGAGGAACAACTAGAAGAATTTCCTGAAAATAGAGGAGTTGCAAAATGAATCAAGCTACCAAAGTGGAAATTGTTGAAACTTATGTGCCAACTTATTCAACAATCAACTGTGCCACAATAATGCTGAGTTGGATAAGCCATGAGATGAACTGGACCGTTGGATCACAAGACAAGTGGAACAGGCAAGATGAAGTAGTTAATTAGATCTGAGACCCATATATGGAAAAATAGAGATGTAAGCTTCAGAGCCATTCTGCTTAGTCTTTCAATGAAAATCCCCATAGAGCAATTGGTTTCTTCTTGAGTAGATTCATAGATATTGAGCATATCTGAGTTTGGGAATGAGTGATTGTGAGAAAGAGTTGATCTTTGCATGTGCATGTTGATAAGCACAAGGGTGGATCTTCATCCTAGATACTTCCAAATCAACTTGTGATTTGAGAAGCATAAGATACAATTTTGTCATGATCCTTGGAGAAAGATTGAGATTGTACAACGTAATCTTTGTTAATTTAGTGAAGATGAGTCGGACCCTGGAGCTCAACTTGATATGACTCTTTGTCGAACTTGTGACAAAACTCCACATTCAATTCAGTGATTCAAAGAACTCAATTAAAAGGAACGAATTTGTTGTATTTACTCCTGAAGACAACTTGTATTAACCAACGAGAAGTCACACAAATTGTAACCAAGAACATCACCAAATAATCCCTGTAGATAACTTGTATCAACCAAGAATTAAAGATAAGTTCTTTTAAAAACAATGCCACTTAACTTGAAAAGAAAAGATAAGTCAAAGAATGGTTTAAAATCAAAAGAGAATACTATCTCATAAATAAATGCATAAAACTTGTTGTCTACAAAAGAATTTCGTTCCCCTTTTATTTATAGGTGAGAGGGCATGGTTTTAAGCCTAATGCAATTCTAAAACAAGTAGATAAAGACTATGAAAGAATAACTCTATCTAGAAAGCAAATAACTCCATCTAAAGAACGTTGGATAAGGAATAACACTCTTTGGATAATTGTTTGTAAGGATACTTCCTTATCCAAGATATTCCTTCCTCAATTTTGAAATCTTCTATCAATTGGACTTCATTTTCCATGTGGGCTTCATCATGGGCCTAGGCTTGGCTCTCCTCAAGAAGGTCGTGGGGCCTATTTAGCACAATTGGGTTGCGGAGTCCAAATGTTCCAAATGATATTTCTTTTGCCCATATCTTCTTGATCATTCCATTTAAGGATTTCTTGAACTTTATAGCTCTCATCTTTGTGTTCGGCCCATATATTATGCTCAGACTCCATATTCCTCTAGGACTCCTTATTGGAATAAGACCCCTTGTTAGATTAAGGCTCCTCATTGAAATAAGATTTCTGACCGAGTTAGAACTTCCTGTTGACCAAGTACTCCCTCCGGAGTTAGGACTTCTTCGAGGATTAGAACTCCTTGTTGAAATAGGACTCCTTGTCGAAATAGGATTCCTTGTCGAGTTAAAACTCATTGTTGAGGGGTTAAGACTCCTTCGGGAATTAGGACTCTTTTGGATTAGCCATGCTACCCTCCAAATGTGTCTTGGGCCTCAAACATCTTCATCCACCACAATCAAAGATTTGATCATCTTGTAGCTCTTACCTAGATTCACTTCACAACTGGACGTAGCCCAAATTGGATGAACCAATATGATTATGCGTGTTGTTCTTCGAGTTTTAGTTTTTTTGATTTCTTGTTTTGAATCCATCAAGAAATTTTTTATTATTTATTATTATCTAATTATCATTTAATCACTTTTTATTTTCAATTATTTATTTCATATTAAAAAATTAAAATGAAAAAAAGTTTGGTCGCACCATGCTTATATGTGAGGCCCAACCCGACACGCTTACCTTGGTGGACAGATCAAAACTATACCAAGTCAGGTGGTTCATTTTAGTCCGGTACACATGCCTTGGGGTAGGGGTCACCGGTTCAGTGATTTGGCGATTTCGGTTCATGAACCGCCTGTTCATTGTTCAAGGTCCCCCAGACCATAAACCATAATCGTGGTGATTGGTTAACTGATGACCGGTTAACCATCGGTTCACGATTAACAGACAGTTTGACCGATTTTGGTTAGCCGGTTCACGCCGCCACGATTTTCAATGAGGTTCATTTGATAGATCGATACAATTAATT
Source organism: Pinguicula moranensis (assembly GCA_028565015.1). Classification (NCBI taxonomy): domain Eukaryota; kingdom Viridiplantae; phylum Streptophyta; class Magnoliopsida; order Lamiales; family Lentibulariaceae; genus Pinguicula; species Pinguicula moranensis. Next base: position 4,906 of record JAOWBN010187139.1, on the reverse strand, counting down.
GTATTGTATTTTAAATTTCAAAAAATATATTATACTTTTTTTTCAATATAAATATAAAATGTATATTGAAAAAAAGAATAATATAGTATTTCAAAAAATGTGTATATCATATTATACCTATACATATGATATTATGCTTATACGAAGTATAAATAGAAGTGTATATAAACTATAAAGTATATTATATATAAGGACATATAAATAAATCAAAGCTCACATAGTTCTTGCAAAATATTAAAACTTACCTTAATTACATGTTAGCTACTTGGTTGTTGATCAATCCAACTCAGTTGGACTTGGTGTTGTTGCATTTTTGCTTGTCGTATATGTTTTCCATGTGTTAAATGAGTCGACTTCGTCTTCATTCTGTTGACGTTCTTGATTTCTATTTTTCGCTACTATCTAATCATTCAAGCATGTTTGAAATTCTAAGTTGACCGAATACATTGATGCACGATGATCATTTAATATGAAACCTCACATACTAAACATTGCTCTATGGCAACTGCAGAAATCGGACATGATAAAATTTATATTCTCATAGTCTATAACACCAAAAAATCTCGTGTTTTACTCCTCCACCAATCACAAATATCAAAATGCATATTGAATGATTTATCATCATTATCTGTCAAAGTATTCTCAAAATTCGTTACTAATTAAGAATCATGTTCCACGAAGGTGGAACTTGATGAAGACATAAGTCGTTTTGATATTTGTTTCATTTTATTGTTCATTCTTCCTTGTACCGTTGCGCTAGAAGCACTACCACGAGAACTTTGGCCACAATCTTGGCTTAGAACACTAATTCCCCAAAAGTACTTGATATTCTGAATGCAAATCATTTAACAAAGTCATAATTTCTTCAAATAAGATCCTATAATCAACAATCGGCCTACCATTCACGATACATCTATTATAATAATCTTTTGATGTTCTTAAAAATTTCAATTTAATTCTTGGGTCTAAAAAAGTGGCAAAAAAATTTAGTTTTGGTATAAGAAGAAATTACTTACACCATTTTTCTTTAATAGTATCTAAACAATCATTTAAATTAATTTCACCTACAAAACATGTAAAAAAAAATTCAACACTAACACAAACTGGAACAATAAGGCGTGAAGTGAGTGTATATACATATGATAATAGTTTTGTGTAATCATTAAAATACTTTAATAAGTCTACAAGTTTTTGACTCTCATTCTAATGGTAAATATGTAAAAGTATATTTGGAAATCTACTATTATCAAAACTACACAATAATTCTTTATAAGTAACGGTTGATTGAAGTAGATCGTAAGTAGAGTTTTAACGAGTCATCACATCAAGTGAAAAGTTTGTAGGCCTAACATTGTGATGCTTACAAAATATAAACTATTCTTTCATGACCTTTGGTTAGTTGCCAAAAAATTGATAGTCTCTTTAATGAGATTAATGCTTAATTTAATACATTTTACAGCATCTTATACATATAAATTAATAATATAACAAATATATCTAATATGAAAAATGACCACTACAAGAAGCTTGACATAATTCTTTTGAGTCATTAACACTTGCATAATTAGGAGAGGCATTATCAAAAGAAATGCTTTATACACTAAGTTGTAAATTATATTTTTCTAATATAAGCATCATCAAATTGAATATATTTTGTGCATTGTGCGATTTAATCAAACATCCTATATACAGGGACCTTTTTTTGTATACTCCATTCATTATCAATCAAATGACATGTTATTCCCATGTAACTTTAAGTTTGAAAATGATCGGATCATATGTCGCAACATAAATAAACTTTATGTTGCATATTTTAAAAAAAAAAACTTACATAATTTTTTTTTTCTCTTTTCATAAACACTTTAGTAATATCTCTAGTGTGTGTATTAGTGGTACTCTATTAAATCAGGAATTTAAACATTTAGTGACATAAATTTCAAGATTAAGGATTTCAGCAAATATTAAAAAAAAAAGCCTTCCGAATAAGTTAAATTAACTAAACCTTCCCTATTTTAGTTAGGATTAAAATGAAAACAAACACTAAAAAAAGACATACCTCCACCATCGTCGTCGCCACTAGAACCCCAACTACTTGAGATTTGTGTTTAAGTTGGATCGTAACAAGCCTCTACTGGGTGTTTAGTGTTGACATGTCGTGTAAATATTTCATAACCTCCACTTTTTTGGAATGCAAATTTTGCATTACATATCTGCATACCACCCAAAAGTACGCTAAACCTCTTTCTTCATTTGGAATTTTGTCAAAAAAGTTTGTAATATCAAAAAATTATGATTTTTCTCCTCGGCTCGCTCTTTATTTTGAGACACTGTAGCGGTAGGGTGACGGGATGGTTTGCTATGATGACTACGAGATGAAGAAGGAGTTGAGCTTGGAATAGGATTTGAAACAACATCATCATCACCTGTAATCCAAGGATGATGCATTTCTTGCACTTCTTCAATGTCTTCTTCCAAATCAGAACGATAATCATAATTTTCAATATTGAGAAGAATGTCCTCGGAATTATCTGGTTGTTGGGATGAAGAAGAAGGAATACTGTTCTTCGATATTTTTTTCTCGGTAGAATATCAAAATAGAGATAAAAATTGCAATATAGAAAATAAAAAAATATTTTGCCAAGAATTCAAGATTAAGACAGAGAATAGATGTAGAAGAAGAGAATTTGGTGTAAATAAAATGTTTAGATTATATGATATTTATAGAATTGAGATTTTTTTTTTTTAAATAGCCGTTGAAACCGGTAGTTAACCTAAAAAACATTTTTAAAATCTAGCAGACGTACTTGAAGTACAGTGATAACCTTGCAAACTAAATTCTAAAACACAAACAATCTAGCAAACAAAAACATAACAAACAATCCAGCAAATTCTAACAAAGAAAATAATCAATAGTTTGCAGCAAACAAAAACCTCTAACTTCCCATTCACCATCTTCTTACACCCATTCAAAACCAATATTAAGCTATCATTAGATTCAGAGATTAGGGTTCAGAGAAGGCTTCAAAAGATTGCTCGACCAACCTAGGAGAAAAAAAATATACTTTTACAAAAAGTTGTCAAGGACTGAAGGAAGCGATGAGTTTGTGAGGTGGTTTGTCGCATCAACAGAATTATTTTTGTGTTTTATTTTTTTGATAAGAAGCATAACTATTTTGTCTATCTATAAATTATTTAATTGATAAAAAATAATTATAAGTAATTTTAAAAAATAAATAAGATTTAGCAACCCCTCGCCCTTTGACCCCTCGCCCGTGCACATGCCTACCTCTAGATACAAGATAAAGATTTGTGTAAAAGGAGAACGAAAAGATAAGAAATAGGGGGTGGATTAATAAAAAGAGGTAAATATATAACTTCATGATGGCTATTGTTTCCGCGACTTGGCACGGCATGGCACAATGCATGTTAGGGCCTTGATGATGCTAGCTTGGCGCAGCAATCGGGCGAAGAAAGCAGCTCAGTATGCGAGAAAGTGAATGTTGGGTGAGTTTTTTGCTATCCGATTGGCGTGTAGAGTGGCAACGCATGGCCCGACACAAACCAAATACATGTTGCATGCAGGACTGGCACCGTGAGCGGAGATGTGGCAGATCTTCCTCAAGATGTAGTCATTTGAGGGCACTAGCAATAGATTGTCCACATGTGAGGGTCCTTTAAACTATAATTGGCTTGGTGCGGCCATTTAGCAAACCTGACCAAGGTATAATTCATGTGGCATCTGCGAGGGCCGAGGGTCTATGCGCTGCACGAGTCAACCGCCCGATATTGGAGCGACGTGTGCCGAGTGGGCGGAAGATGGTGATGAGCATGCACGCGACCATTGTAGTTATGCAGGTCATCGTGGGAATTTAAGTATATCATGTACGCAAGATGAACACCATACGAGGCGCAGGCACGGCATATCGAAATGTGGCTCGGGCATGGCCTCAATAGGCACTTGACAGATGAACGAGCAGTCATGCAAGGTACTTTGGCCTGGCGCTCTGCAGGGCATAGACAGGCACTCTCCAGTACTTGTGCAAGGTGATCGGCAAACGCCTGCGCAAGGCGCTCGGCATGTGGTATAGGATCTTTGTGGGCATGGGCACGCTCAGCGGGCAAATGTGCGCGAGGGCTTGGCAAATGACATTGGCATGCGGAATCTGACACGATTGTTATGAGCGATTACAGGTGGTTGTGCCCACCTTTTCCTACAATCATAAGATGGAAATCAGCAACTCCTTGGCGATTATGGGTTGTCCAAAGGAGCTCTTGGCGCCTGTCCCACGTATAGATGATGCCTTATAACTAAATCATGTATAAGTGTGTGATGTCTTCAATTTTGTAGACATAGAGGAGAGTGTGAAGAACAACATACACGAGAGAGTGGATTCTTGGTTTGTCGCCTTGGATCTTGTAGCCTTTGTTGTATTCTTTGATTCATGTGGAATAAAAGAAAAGGTTCGGATGTACCTCAGGGCACATCCTGTAAAGTGTAAACACTGTGTGTGTTCTTCTTGTTATTGGGGAAAACCTCTTCCTATCGATCATTGGGATGGAAGATTGATTGATCCTTGCGTGGATCCTACCGCATGAGGAAAAAATTCATATGCTGAAAATTAACCCTATAGCAATTGGTATTAGAACTTCACTAAGCTATGGTGGCGCGAAGATACTATGAGAATTGGTTTCAAAGTATTGAATATTTGATAAGAGTACTTTTGAAGCATGCTAATGATGCATGAATTATTGCATTTATCTATTTATTATGTAATGTTTAGATATGATTGTGTATCTTTGTATGGTTTAGAAAATTCAGCTAAAAAGGCTGCATTACCACCTAATCAAGGCTGCCATGGTCGATCCAAAGCTTCAACAAGAATCAATGCAACAAGAAGAAGAAGAA
>JAOWBN010187129.1:3007-16208 GCA_028565015.1 Pinguicula moranensis | reverse complement strand
CTATCGGAAGATGAAAAAAGAGTGTCGATGACTCTTATCCAAAATACAGGTTTCACACTTTAGAGTAGTTTTATTTTTAACTAGGCTTGGGAATAAGATTTTCAGAGTAGTTTTATCCAAAACTTAATTTTAGAGAAATCTAACTTTAACCAGGGGTTGTTTATGCCACTCTATAAGGTTTGTTCAAAGGAGGGAGTATATTAGCATAGCGTCGAGAATCGGGTTCATTATATCCTTACCCGTATGGATGTTCTATTGTCTAAAGAGTGCCACCTGCCTAGGAGGTGTCGCTGCAACTGGCCACTTCTCAGGGGGTTTGACTGTAATTCCCGAAAGTGTCGGGGTTGGTGCTACAAATATCGAAAAGTAGGAAGGTCAACCTGCAATAAACTATAACTGCTCGAATGGCAGCTTCATAATTCTGAAAAATCTCGAGGCAAAATCGAACTTTCACCTATGTGTTTTGAGGACAAATTAGGATATGTTTGGAGAGAGAAAACGTTACCCTCATTGCCTTTGATGTTTTCGTGAGTTCGACCGTGAAGTTCTCCTAACTCAGAAGGTCTGACAGTGAAGTCGGTCGTTACACCGCCAAATCCCATCCCGATTTCTTTCTTGTGGCCATTATTGTTGTTGACTACTGTCTTAGATTGGCCCACGGTGGTGGCTACACTGCTGGGCCTCAAAAGATTGTGTAGGTCGTACCACCAGTTGGGGTAACCCACCTTCTTGAAGCACCAGTCGATGGAATGGCCATATTTACGGCAGTCCGAGCACTAGAGCTTGGCCTCGTCGCTAGAGTTCACCTGGGATGATGATTTAGACCTGGATTTGGGTTTTTCTGACAGGGTCCGAGTGGAGAGTCCGCTCTCGATTCCGGTCGGGTTGCTCGGTGAATGGGTGCCAGATTCTAGAATCTGGCACCTGGCATTTTCTCGCCGGAGAGTGCCGTATGCTATCTCGACGGTCGGTAACAGATCTAATTTTAAGATTTCCTTCTTGATAATGTCGTACTCCTTGTTGATCGCCGATCCTAACTGATACAATCTGATTCCTTGTTGCCTTTTTTGGTATACGGCGATGTCTCGGGCACACGTCATCGGATTCGGATCCCGTCTATCCACTTCACGCCATAATTTTTGTAAGGCGCTGTAAACACCTTCGAGGATACCTTCGCCTTGCCTTTGTCGATTTTTCTGTATAGTTAAGTCATAGATTTGGAAAGCATCGGAACCACTGTTATAGATGATTTCGAGGTCTGTCCAAAGATCCTTTGCAGAAGGATACTCGGCATATCTGGTCATCAAGTTTTTGCTGATGTTGTCGAGTATCCACGAACACACGCACAAGTCCGTCTGTTCCCACCGTGGATAATTTTTATCAGTTGGTTCTGGAGCCAGTGGATTGCCCGTTAGGTGATGTAGGCGACCCATTCTCCAATGGCCACTTTCATTAAATGGGACCACAATTGGTAATTGTCATCCTCCAGTTTTATACTGAGATGGATGGGCTGGTTATTTTCTGCTGTGTGTATTTGTGTGAGGATTGTGGCGAGTTGAGAAGACAAATCCACCGAAGTAGCAGTCTCCATTGTGGTCTTGTCATCAGTTGCCTTCGGATTTGTCTCTTTGACAATGTATGAGCTTAGTAAAGGATGAGTTACAAGTCGGTCACTAGTACAGGAACTTGCTCTGATACCATGTCACGCATATAGAAAGAAGAAATGATAGGAAGAAGAAATGTTTTTTTTTTACATTCTCATCATAGAAGTGACGTACATATAGGAAGATATATGGCTTGGTAGGTGAAGGAGTATTTGATTCAGACTGCTATCTACTATTCCTTATTCGGCTATACTATTGCTTGTTCGGCTATTTATGGCTTATAGGGTCTTCATTAATTAACACTGGCTACTTCTTTATTTATGAGAATGAATGAGCAAAATCTACATCATGTACTGGTAGCTCAAATGGTGAGCAACTAAATTTTACAAACCTGAGGTCCAGGGATCGATACCCACCTGGGTTGCAAACGAAAATAGCCTCTTTGTATAATTATAAGGGTAAGGCTGCGCACATCTGACCCTCCATACCCTAACTTAGTTGAGAATATACAGGGTAAAGTTGCTTTAATGAGCAAAATCTGCATCAATTCCTTCTTTGGAGTTTTTTTTTGAATTCCCAAAAGTCGAACTTTTTATTTCGCATCGTGCAACAAAAAAGCTTAACTTCTGTTTGTTTTATAACTTCTTTTGGTTCACTTTTCTTTTGAAGCAAAGTGCTTCTGCATCTAAAGTTATAGTGAAACTAAATAATTTTTCAGCAAATACTCTTATTTTCAGCAGTTTTTGTACGATGACTTCTTAAATTCTTCAATATTTTATAAAAATTGCTTATTCTATATTGAAACACTTCTTGGAAGTAAAGCGGACCTAAAACAATGTCTTCATCCCTTTTTTTTAAAAAATTTGAAAGTGTTAGAATTTGGTGCCGGATCTAGTTGTTCTGAAGGCTTCAAGTAATTCGTTAGATGACAAAATGCAATAAACTGAAAACTAAAGTGAAGAAATACACCAAGATGTAAGTCTCGTGGTTCTGACCGTTGCCCGTGCATACATCCTGAGCTCCAAAATCAACGTTTACAAATACACCAAGAGCTATAGTCACAGATTGTCGAAAATGTTAAACAGTAACAACTATTAATGAAGAAAAATAGGTTGAGAAAGATGATTTTGGAAAAACTGAGTTGATGAATCAGTGGGAGTCAAGTGTTCAGAGAGTAAAAACAATTAAGTTGAAAGAAGTAAAATGTTAACAAAAGTTGGAAGAAAAATTGAGAGGATTTTTTGGTTGAAGTTGAAGAGTCCAATAAAGCTTAAAGGAGTCCAGTGAAGCTTACTCTTTTTTGGAATCTGTGTATCGATTGTTGGAGTTTTTGAAATAAATCTGTTGTACTGAATGAGTGCACGGCTCGAGGAAAGCAGGTTAAATATCAATCGTTGGATGTGTGTTTTCTCTGAACAGTTGAGATTTGTAGATAATTGAAGTCTGGATCCGTGTCAACTCCACTTCAGCCGTCGGATACCAGCGGTTCAGGAGTTCCAAACACCGATTGGACTCTTGCAAGGAGGCCCAATTTCATTTAGGAAATTATAATTTGGTTTGGGCTCATTAGCCCAAAATGTTCAGGCCCAATAGGCTTATTTAATACAAAGCCTTAATGAAATATAACAAAAAATAATTTGTCTAAATTGTTTTTTTGGATTTGCAAGTTTAATTTCTTACAGCAGCAAACAAAGAAAATCAAGAATCACCTGTCAAAATCAGCAACCGGTAGCACAGGGCAATACGATCAATCAGGGGGCGAAATGCCGATTGCAACGGAGAGCGGGCAAATGGAGTGTTAAAAACAGAGGGGGCTCCAGTTGGTCGGGTCTTCGGCTTTGATATTTTTATTTTTATATAAACTTTTTTGCAATATGTAGAATATTTGCTATATAAACTATAAAGTAGTTCTACTTCTACAAGAAATCGGGATTCTGTTTGCAATTCAATTAGTTTTGGCCTAACAAATTGGGCTTGATGAAATATACTACCTACAAATGTGCTGCCAGTGTTATTAGTTTTGGGCTAATAAATTGGTCTTTCACTTTTATTGTAAAATTTATTTTGTCCTTTTCATGGAAAAGCTTGTGCTATTCTTTTTTTTTTTTTTTTAAAGACTTTTCAATTTTACTGAACGCGCATATAAAACCAACATTATTCCACCATAGAATCATCTATTATTGATGAAAATGCCAAAGGTGAACTGTATAAAATAAAAAGCAAAGCAGGAACAGAGAGAAAAGAGTAAGAACGTCAAGAGTCTTCCTCCGGGAAGAGTGAAGATGAAAAATGATGTAGTGCACGAAGCATAGTATCGTACGAACGTACGAATGTGAGCAAAATGACCATTTTGTCATTGTATTGAAATCTGTGCTATTGTTTAACATGAAGCCAAAATAGTCATTTCGTCTCTCCCATTAGTGCCCTGTATCATTTCTGATCGAAACTGGCTAGTAAGTAGTATGCGTGGTTAGAACTTCGAAGTTTGAAGCCCAGGCGATTTTGTCCGAGTTTATTTGTTTATTAGACCAATCAATTGACTTTTCAGCGCTACGGTTTGTAATTTGTATTACTCATTTCGTCGTGGTGGGCCCGGATAACTTCAACTACCTAAAAAAAAAGTACGACCTATTCAAGATGTTTATATGAATAGTTTTTTTTTATTCTTATTATATATCACAGGCTTGGTCGAACAAACAAAACTTATTCAAGATGTTTATATGAATATATTTTTTATTCTTATTATATCACAGGCTTGGTCGAACGGGCTCCTATACCATATTAGTTCAAAGAATAATACTTCCAGGTCATGGGTTGATAAGGAGCAGGGGCGGAGCCAGGATTTGAACAAAGGGGGGGCCAAAAATTTTTAGTTTGAGCAAATTGGATTGGGTTTGAGTTGAATTTTGTCCGATGGGGTATGCACTTTTAGATTTGGGTGTAAAAAAAATAAATGATTAATATTACTATTGTTTTAGATAATATTTTTGATAAAAATATTGTTTCAATAATATTTTTATTAAAAATTTTATTTTAGATAATAATGATAATAATCGTTGTCTCCATAATTTTGCACAAATAATCATTTTTTTATAATAAAAATAAATTTAGAATTTTAGAATTTGCATGACCATAAATATAATTAAACATTTAATTATAGAAAATGATTATATTTTAAAACTATAAAAATAGATATTACACGTTAAAAAATATATGAAACAAAAATGGGTTATTATTTATTAGAATCACTAAAATGCTTATAAGACAAGTGGTGCAGTGGCAAATGAAGTTGTTAACATTCCTACATGCCTGGGTTCGAATCCTATCAGCACGTTTTTTGCTTTTATTTTCTAAAAACAATCAAAAAGGTTTGAACGGGATTCGAACCCGCATTGGTCAGCGCGATTCCCATCATGGCCACATCGATCACCAGGTAAGCTACATAACTTTCATGCAATGCTAAATAACCAAATAGTATTAATATATGTAAGGGGGACCAAAACCAAAAAAAAAAAAATTCAAATGCATAAATATTTTTTTTTTAAATCTTGGGGGGGACCATGGCCCCCCTGGTCCCCCCTGGCTCCGCCCCTGATAAGGAGTAAGTAAAAGCATTAAATGAACTAGGCTTTAATTCCCCATATAGATAGAAGATTCATTGAGAAATTCATTGCACTATCAAAGAAATGAAGAAAATTAGACTGTTTGGCCAATTTTACCCCTAAAAATGGATTGGATTTGGTGGAGTGTCCAATATCTTTGGGGCTGATAGTCTTGAACAAAAGGGTTCTGGGAATTGGGAAAGTCCTGGAAACTATACAAGTGCAAGCAAGAGTTACAAGTATTTTGCATGTATTGTGGTGGCTAATTAGTTCGGGCTAATTGATCTTTTTTTTTATATATAAAAATACAAAAACTTTATCTATCAAAAAAAAAAAGTACACTAAAGATAATGCATATTTATATTGAGGAGCGGCCACCCCACTCCGCCACTATTATTGAACCCGGAGCAAACCTTATAATCCATCTTTTCCTACCATTCATGTCGTAGAGTAACATATCTTATTTTGTTATCAAGTTCTCACTTTTGGGGTGAAATACTTTTATTTTGTGTTACTAAGTTCTCACTTTGAGGATTAAGTATTTTGATCCATCTTCCCCAAACCAAACATCAGATTATAATTAGGGTTTCGTTTTAGTTTTTTATTCTGAGTTCTGATACCGGATTGCTAATATGCTCGGCGCCGTCTGTGTTTTCAAAGACTTTCTCAAAAAATATCCTTCTACAATCCGAGACATTACATCGGATTCGTTGTTTAATAAATTGGCTATTTTCTAATCAAAGACTTAAAACAAGAAAATAATATTTAGCACAATTTTTTTGGGATTGGATAAGTAGACCCAGATAACCTCGCAAGCCGAGGTCTACAATTCAATGAGCCTACAAAACTGTGTTATGTGCGGCCTACAACAGGAATCCATTGATCATATTTTTCTTGAATGTTCAAATGTTGGTGAACTGTGGCGAGAGGTTTATAGTTGGTTTGGTCTTAGTCACGACCAGCTTCAAGTGGTTCGGTCACACTTTGGACAACATATGTCACTAGTAACTACAACGGAGAGCAAGGAAATCTGGCGCTCTATCTGACACGCAACCACCTGGTTTTTATGGTTAGAACGAAACGCAATACGATTCGACGCTGAGACTCCGAATGTTCTCCCCCTGGAATGTGTTGTAACTAAATTGGTCGATAATCTTGCAGGATTCTCACAAGATTAATTAGTAGGCGCTTAGTGATTGTAAAGCAGTAACAAGAACACAAAGTTTTAATGCCCGTGGTTCACCGTTTCCTTAGATCCGGCTAATCCACGTTGAGCTCCGGAATCGGATGCTCTCGTAGCTTTTATAAATGGATTTACAGAAAACTTACAAAGATTCTTAATACAAAAACAGAACTATTTCAGACCTAAGAGCATGCAGTTACTATGAAAACTTAAACAAGGTAAGGAATAACACTCTATCAACGAAGAGAAATCACCGAACAGTAGATAGATTCGAGCAAGAACACCAAAAGATCTCTTCTGAACCTCTTGCAACACCTCTAAGAACAAAACCATGAGGGCTTCGTTCCAGAGCGGACAATATTATACCAGTAATGTGATGTCGGGTCGGGTCCGAAAATTAATCCTAACAGAATGGATTCAACTTAATGTCTGGTCTTGGCTTGCGGCGTCTAGTATGAGATACAACGGGGTCTCCTTCGCGGATTGGCAAACCTGGCCATGGTTATGTTGTAATTTCAAGTTTAGGCGTAGATAACCTTTTGATATCCTGGAGGCTGGAACAGAGGAGCTTTCCTCTGTCGCTCTGTTTTTCGTATGTAGGCTCCGGCCAACAGTATTTATATTAATAAAGTTTTTAATTATTAAAAAAAAAGCACCTGCTTCCTCTGAATACTCAATGAATATCCCAAGAAATGAGGTTCCCGCCTGCAATTATGATACCTGCCTTGGAGGAAGCAAACTCCTAAAGCGACTACTGCTACATATAAGGCGACCGCTTCCCAAAAAAAACTTATAAGATGACCACTTGCAACGTTTTCATTGCCAGATCTGGTGTTTTGCTGCAAAATTACCATTTACGCCCATCTTAATCTAGTACTATATAAAATATTTTCTCAGTTTTTAAACAACATTTCGATAGGTCTAAAAGTGGAGATTTTCCACCATTCTTTCTCTTTTTTATGTCTTCTCTTCTAGGCTAGATTTAGATCTATGGGATTTCCTAAGAAAGGAAGAAAGAATCTTTCCAATTGGCATAATAGGTCATCCAACTAGTGATAGCGGTGCAATCAAATCTATAAAGTGGAAGAGTTTGTTACTTGCTTTATTTTAAGCATATTTATGATAACATTGGCTAACTCCATGTTTAGTCAGATAACACCGACAAACTGGAAAAAGCTCCCTCCCATCCCCCTTACCCGGGCAATTTCCAAAAGAAGAGAAAAGAAACCGCTTTCGGAGTTGTTCTAATAACTAGTTTTAGGTTCCGGTTATTTGTTATAATTTTCCTTTGAATTGAGCTATTTACCATTATATGTTTGATATTGCATGTTTATATTAGTATTGTTTTTCTTCTACTTTAGGGTACGGTGATGCGTCCCTAGCTGGTTTTGTTGAGAGAGTGGAACTTGATTGAAGGAGACATTGATGGGTAGGAAGTGAGAGTACCCCCTCTAATTATTCCTTATAGCAAGGCCTGATAAGGAAGCCCTCAAGAACTACACTAAGGGGCTGGATGCAAATCTATGAGAGAGTAGTACGCCTTTAAAATGTCAGAGCTTTAATTTACCCTATTAGTTACACTTTATCGGACCGCAATGAAGGTGAATGTCATACAAGTTGTAGCACATCTATTCATATCAAGGGAAATGTTTCCCTCGGTTGCATCATTATCGCCGTTCGTGTGTAAGTTTCTCATACAAGTTGTGGCAGTGTCCATATGGCATTCAAGGGCACTTTGAATCAGGGGGAATGTTTCCCTTTGTTGCATCATTATCACCGTTTGAGGGCACCCACGGTGGTCACTGAACCAAGTGAAGTCTTGTCCACTAGATCTTAAGGTTGGGATATTTTTGGTATACAATAAAAGAAAAAGACGTGGAATACATAAAACGGTTCCCTCGGTGTCAAACCTTTGGGAACTTGCAACATCAAACATCCATCCCTATGAGGGGCATTCACATTACATGTCCTTCCGATCAATGGAGAATTGGTATCGTAGGAGCTTTGCCACAAACAACTGGGCAAAAAAAGTTCATAATTGTGGTTGTGGAATTCTTCAAGTGGGTAGAACCTTAAACCCATGCCTGCATTACGGAAGTTTTTTATTTTTATTTTTTTTTAAATGCCAAATTCATATATATATATATATATTTATATATTTGATATAAATGTTTACATAGGCCAGAACAATAAACAAATAAAATATGTACAAATCGCCGACTAGATATCATAGGATGAATAAGCCCTTAAGGATGATGCCAGTGATGCTGCCTCAGTCATGAACTAGATATCCTGTCCAACCCTCATACCCTACAATATAGCTAAGGGTGATCGGATACATGGGTCCCATAACCTCATGAATGCACCAGCATCTCCGCATTCAGTACATCGCTATACTTCGCTCTTCACTAAATTGAGTATCCTGACTATCAACTTATTGATACCCTTTTTTGTAGGAATATCGGTACATAGCTCCTTCCAGTTTGGTGAGCTATCACTGTAGTGATGTAGGATATTTCCGAATGCCCGAGGCTTGATTGTCTTCATAGAAAATACGATAGTAGTCAATATACAATTTCCTCTCCTTGGCGTTCATTCCAATTATTTGCACCTTCTTTCATCGTATAGTCTCCTTGAAATTGATTTCATCTTCCAAGTTTCGTTGCTTTTGTTTTCTTACAGAATCTAAGAGCATGTCTGCCACCAAAATTGAATAATTGGCCTTTGCAGTAGGACTCAATATGCTTTTTGTTCACTAGGACGGGAGTCTTTCTTGAAGTTGAAGTCATAAGATTTCTCTTGAAAAACATAGTTTGCCGGTTTGCCCTTGTCCTGGTATCCAACAATGGTGCAGAGTTCCAATGGAAGCAGATGAAGGACTGATGCGATGATTTAGTAATAAAGCAGAACTTCACTTTGGTTCAAAACCCACAAGCTAATGGGAAGATAGAGGTCAAACCCGGACAATCACCAACTAGTTGAAGAAAACATTTGAGGATAGTAAAGGAGGATGGGCTGAAAAATTGCCATGAGTGCTCTGGAGTTATTGGAAAAATAGCCGAACAACAACAAAAGAACTACCCTTAGTCATAGTTCTTGTAGAGCTCACCATAAACACTCTATGCATCCAAAATTACGAGGAAGGAGGAAATAAAGATGTGTGTCACTTGGAAGGCAGCATCCATAGGAATCGTGACGCAACTAAGCGAGTTTATTAAAACTTTTGAAAAGGGAGCTCCATAAATGTGAGAAAGCCACATGAAAGCTAGGGACAAAATAGGAATGCCCATACCGGGTAGCCGAGGCCAACACCAACAAAAAAACGAGGCCTGCTGGAGAAAATGGAAGGGAGGAACTTTGGAAGACCATGGAAGGCCAAGAAACTCAAGAAGTACTATCAATGAATGGAGCGACCAAAGCCTCCCCATCCCAATTAAGTACTACAACTTTTCCAAGTGTTATTTGCAAGAAAAAATGACAAGATAGTGTTATTTCCAAGTGTTATTTCCAAGTGTTACAACTTTTCCCATTTTGAGTGAATCTCACAGGTGAAGCATCTTGGAAAGATGCAGTCAGAATCCCCACAAGTACCGACATACAAACCTAACTTTAGATAACTCAGGGTTTGACTTGAGGAAGCTTACAGGATTCCTTCAAAATGAAAACATGATGTTGGAAGGCTAAGATAGCTCCCTGAGTAAAAAGAAAAAAAATAGGGAAGCTAACACCGAGCTCCCCACCTTAGAAATAGGAAACCACGTACAAAGGATCCATCATACTCCTTGTGTCGGGTATCTAGAGTTCATCGTGTTCCTTGGAGGAAAAGGTATTACACCCCTCGCTCTCAAGGTGTTTCATTGGGTTCCATAATAGTGGACAGAACTTAGGAACACCCCTTTGCGCATGGGGAACACACGCAAAATAAATAATAAATGGGAAAAATGCAATACCCTTTCACGCTCGAGGCTTTTTATGCGTTCAATAATAGAGTTCAAAACTTATCAACAACCCCTCGCACTTATGTAAAACTCTGAAATTCAATAATAGGGCATAGAACAATATGCGTACTCAATAGTTATTGAAAATAAAATAAGATGAGTGATTATCCTCAAAAACAAAGAGGAAAAGCTCCTTATAACTCGGGTTGATAGTCCTTAGCCTCCTTGGAAGCTATCTAAATTCCAGGTTGTCAGTTTTCTCTTAATGCAACAAAGATATCTCAACTCCCCATAATTAGGAGATTCGACATGCCAACAATAAATGGAAAGAGCAAGTGGTCCTTACCCTTAAGAGGGTATTATTTCCCAATAATAGGGTTCCACAGGAGGAATAAACAAAGGCCAAACTATACATCTATTTATACTACATGTGGCAATTATCCAAACAAACAAGGGACGATACAACAGATTGAATTCTACAAAAATAGAGGAATAAATTATGCCCTATTTTTTACAACTTCCATCCACTCGCGCATATCATCTTCTAGAGGCTCATGAAATGGGCATGAGAAAGATGGTGGCAACGGAAAGGGAAACATTAGGGAATCCTCATCCCTATCAACGTCCAAATGCCAACGGTCAAATTCTATGTTGTCCATCACCAACTTCCCTATCAATATGTCCCAGTACTGATTCCCCACTCAGCCTACAGATTCTTCATGTACACGCCCAAAGACAGGGCCACAAAAGCACTCCTGCGTAAGCTTTTCCTGCCTGTAGAGCCTCACTGTGTCAATCTCTTCGAGTTAAATTCGAAGTTGGAGCTCCAACTAGGAAATTTTCTACTGCACCAATTTAGCAATGGGCGATTCCCTCTCAAGATTACGTTTCGCAGAATGAGCCCACTTTAGCTTTACTTATAGGTACTCAACAAGAGTGCAATACAACAATACAAGATATTGCCTTCACGGAGGGAACATTTAGATCGTGGAAAAAAAGATAGCCATTATATATCTGCAAGACACCCTTGTACCTGGCCATGTCCCAAGGCCATCACCTCGTGCAAATTGCGGGATACAAAAAGCCCTCTATCCTTCCCCAATAAATTTAATGGAGTGGAACTAGACCCCTAGGAAATCACTTGGGGTCAAGGAATTTCCTAATAGGTGCAGGGTTCAATAATGTAGCCTATCAAACACCTCGTTGGCCGTCTCCAAAGTTGCATTGGGATTAATTCTTGGAGGAGAGTAACGTCCCCTTGGCTTGAATTCACCTTGCCATCTTATCTCTGAAGGAGCACACTTCTTGCCTCCATAAGGACATTATTCACCAAAGGAGAAATTTGTAGGGCAAATAGAAGATCAATTATTGGCACGGGATGGGATCTCGGATTGGAACCTAGACAAATTGCGACGGAAGGTTTTTTGGGGAATTCTCGTCCCTTGACTTAGTTAGAGACTTCATACAAACCGCCTTCTCTCAGAGTCAGTTTTCTGCATAAATAAAAATGAGAATGTTTTAAAGAAAATAGAATCCCCCACAAGCATCAAGAATCTTACCCACTGCAAAATCCAACATTGCTGGGGAAGGCCCTCCCTAGGCATCTCTTCATCCACGAAAGCTCTCCACGTTAGGCGGAATCACCTCAAGATAGCCATCGAGGGATGAGAAATTCCTCTGAATCGTGGGGATACAACAAATGGAGGACCGAAGGAGCGGAGTAAAGGTGAGGTTGTCCTTCGTGGGAGTACGGAGGAATACATAATATGACTTCAATTCCTTGCTCAGCAACAGAACCAAAGTCACTGTATCCGCCCCCATATGAGGATGGAATAATATCACCAAATCACCTAAATTACAGCCTCCAAAGGTACGTTGAAGAGAGAGAAGGCATGTACAGTATCGGTTCAATACGAAGAAAAGGACAGAGAGTCAAGAATGACACCGGATGTGTATAGTCGCTAGGAGCCAACTGGAGAGGAGTTATTCTCTATGAACGAAAGATGATGTGAAGAGAAAATCTAAGCCCTCTCTGAAATTCCTCCGCTAATATAGTAAAGTACCCTTTTGGTTGAGAAAATGCTCGATCACTAAACTTTGGAATGAGCATCATGTATCGCAAAGGAATGTGGTACTTCCACCAGACTCAGTCAACAATTTGGAGGTGTGTCTTGTGGGAATCTGTGGGAACGATCTGGCATTCACAATCGCAATAGGCACACCATCTGAGGAAGGAGTGCCCAAGGCTCCTGAAGACGCAATTCAACTTCCTGTTCAATGGCCAAAAGTCGAGTACCAGGATAATCAATTTTGCGACTTGGTCATCTATGCCCTTATTACCTCAAACCATATGGATCCACAAGTAGAGATGGGAGGAAAAAACTTGGACAAAGCTATAATGCATAAAGCCACTACTACAATATCACAAACAAATCCTTCGGTATAAGAGAGTTGTCACCCTCACCAACACAAAGGCCCATAGAAGGTGAAAAGGCATATAAATCAAATCATTATAAATGAGACAAGAGTAGATGAATAAGGCGAAAAAACTATAAATTTCAATGGCTATAGTTGTATAACCCATAAACGTAGGGAACTTATAATGTGAAAGGTGATACGTCTGGTAAGAGGCTCATTAAGGAAGGATCTTTTACTATGAGATACCACAAAATCACCTCTGAAGGAAAGCTTAATGGACCTCGGTTATCCACTCCATACTCACTTATTCGAGGATGAGTAGGAGGGCCTCAGACGAACATTCGAGGAGGATCACCCCCAACAGAATATCCAAGAACTCTACGAAAAAAGGTATTTGCATCTATACCTGCGATTAAATACTATTGCAGATGTCAAACAAGCCTTATCCTTCTCAAG
>JAOWBN010187118.1:0-16216 GCA_028565015.1 Pinguicula moranensis | reverse complement strand
CACTTCTCTTCACCGAGGAGTGCTCCGAGTACCAAACTTCCTATTTGGGGTTTCCGTGATCGAAGATATATCACGTTTTTTCGTACGAGTTCCGATCGAACTCCGGCGAGTTCATCCATTTTCGGTCGAATTGAGGCAAGTTAGCTTCCTTCTTCATCTCAAGAACACAAATTACATGTTTTTGGATTTGATTTCAAATTTTGTCCAAAATTGAAAAAATTTGAAACATTAGAAATCGACCTGATTGATCCAACAGTATCATATACACCTCTTCCAATAAATTTGCGTTAAGGAATAGACATCCATCTATTTCATAATCATAGTGTGCTACAATAGCAAGCAATATTCTAATGGATTTAAGAATAGCAACTTGGGAGAAGGTTTCATCATAGTCAATTCCTTGCTTTTTACGATATCCTTTCGCTACTAGTCTAATTTTATAGGTAATCACATTTCCATCCATGTCAGTTTTCTTTTTAAAAACCCATTTGCACCCTATAGGAACAATTCTTTCAGGTTGATCAACCAAGGTCCATACCTTGTTTTGATACATGGAATACATTTTGGAGTTCATGGCTTCCAGCCATTTGTCTTTGTACACACTAGACAATACTTCTTCGTTGTCAATAGGTTCATCATCAGTTATGACAAACACATTGTTTTGATCATTTAGGTTAAATCCATAACGAACAAGGGCTCGATGTTCTCTACCAGACCTACATAGTTCTTGTGTTTGAGCTTCTTCTGTTATGTCATCTCTATGAGACCACTGCTCTTGTTCCATCTAGTGATCAGTGCTCGGTTGTGAATCTTGAATTTCTTCGAGTTCCACTTTGCTCCCACCTTCTTCTTCTAGAATAAACTCTTTTTCTAAAAATGTAACATGTCTTGAGATAAACACATTTTGCTCAACGAGATTGTAAAAATAATATCCAAAAAAATCTTTTGGATATCTTACAAACAAATACTTATCGGATTTTGCTTCAAACTTGTCTGATTCTATCCGCTTCACATGAGCAGGACATCCCCAAATTCTTAGTGATTGAGATCTAGTTTCGTGCCCATACATATCTCGTATGGAGTGGTATCAACCAATTTTGATGGAACACGATTGAGTACTAGCGATGCAGTATCTAAGGCAAAGCTCCAAAATAATTTTGGGATACTTGCACGACTCATCATCGATCATACCATATCTAAGAAGGAATGATTTCTCCTCTACGATACACCATTTTGTTGTGGAGTGTGTGGAAGAGTCATTTGTGCGATGATGCCCTGATCTTTTAGAAAATCTTAAAATTTGGTGCTTAAGCATTCTCCATCCCTATCAGATCAAAGTATTTTAATAATCTTTTCCAATTGTTTCTCAACAACATTCTTATATTCTTCAAACTTTTCAAAGGCTTCGGACTTGTACTTCATTAAGTATACAAAACCATAACTAGAATGACCATCCGTGAATGTTATAAAATATGATAAACCGTCTCAAGCAATAGTCGATATTGAACCACATACATTTGTATGTACTATGCCAAGCAATATAGTGAAGAGAAGAATGTCAAACCTCGAGGATTTTGGTTAACAAACACTACTATTAACAAGTTTCTCACAATTTGAACCAATAATAAAAAGGTTGCAGGCCTCACATACATAGATGAGTCTAAAAATCAGGAAAACCAAACACAATAATAGTGTTAAAACAAGATAAACATTCTATGTTGTCTAGAGTTGATCAGGAGCTACATTGCGCCCCTGGACAAAGAGTATTAGCTCATGCATAAGGCAAGAGCCCTTCTATAAATGACAAAGATAGAGCTCATCATAGTTAACAACTAAATCGGAATCAATCTCCCTTGAGCACAAACTCACGAATAAGTGATCCCTAAACCCTTATTTATTGTACGTTTTTTTCTTCCACCACCCTGGCTAAGATGTTGTTGTGCCTTATATACCATGTCCAGTGGCTTATCTCAGAATCTTGGAGTCTAATCAAAGGGTAGATTTGTCCGCCTGATGAGTTTGGTATACGCTAAATGTGTGCAAGTACAACTATGATGTTTTGCCCTGATTTTATGGGGCAGACCCTCTGCTTTTAGGTTGTTTCCCTTATTTTTTTCAGTGAGCATTAAATGAGTTGTTATTGAAAAAGAAGGAAAATGGATATAAAAGTCTGTTCCCAAATCAATATCGAGCCAAATCAGACTCAAATAGTCTACATTATTTATTTTGTGCATTAAAAGTATGGTGACTTTACCGCAACCTAGCTTTCAGGCAAGTAATTAAAATAGGACTGCCACGAATGACATAAAGCAACACACATTGAACAACATAGTACAAGCAAAATAGTTCAGAATAGAAATTAGCAGATCATGAGTAAATAAAGCAAGAGTTCAAATGAACACTCATCCCCAAACTCGAGGACACTACCCCAGTGGATAAATAAGGAGATTTAGGAAATGAAAGCAATGCTCCCCAGAAGGCAGACATAGTCATGCTTCATTCAGAGTTGGAGTCAGATCCCAAAAAGTTGTAGGCATGCGCTCCATCATCATCATCATCATCCTCGTCCTCTTCATCTCCAGTTCCCGTAGCTGCCTAGCTTGGTTGTGCAAATGGAGTGAAGGTCACTGGTGGTGGAAGTGGACTGATGAGGAACTTGTTTCCCCTTCATAGTTGTCATCATGATTAGGTTCGTGTAGACTGCAGCAATACAGCGGTAAGAATGCTCTATAAAAGATTCCTATTGATCTGGAGTTGGGCCAACTGCAACTGGGCTTGAATGGGACCAGACCTTTGGACTTAGGTCTAGGGCTTGGTTCCTGCAAAGGCATATACCAGTTTACTTTTACCTTTTGCCTTTGCCCTATGCATTTGATGGTTCTGGAGTGGCCTCAGGTTTTGCAGTTCTCCTGTCAAAATATGTTCCCAGCTTGTTGATTAGATTCGGTGTGATGTCGAGAGCCAAAACAGGCGGGAACAACTTTTCATTTTCTGCCACGTCTACTCCAACCTTTAGGCACATGGTAGTAATCAGGGAAGGAAAATGCAGAGAATTCGGGTGCTTCTCCAGTGAAGCCAAATTTTCCATGATGTCCTTGTATATTACTTTGCCCACATTGATGTTATGCCTTGTCTCTGTTGCATAAATGAGCAGTAACCTCTTCTATTTGATATCCCTAGTGTACATGGCTGACATCATCCTTGTACAAATAAATAAATGTCACATCAGGATGCTAGAGTAACAATCGGCCTTGTTAACCCCAAGTTCCATGTGTCAGGGGCCAGTGGACATTTTCCATTTCATCCTCGGTGCACACGGAAATTGAGCTACATTGGCAAAATTTGGGTATCCCCCATTAAATTTGGAGAACTCATCATTGTTCGAGTGAATGAGGCTAAACACCTGGTTTATCTCAGTGGGATTGACGACACATTGACTCCCCTGACATAGATTTTGAAATCATTCATATCAGCAAGATTAACATAAAACTTTCTCACTACATTTGGGGCGTACTCCCTCTGAGTTCTCAAAAAATGTGTCCAATACCTATCCTTAATAGATTTTCTAATAACAGGCATGCAACCAGACAAAAATCCTCGCTCCCTAATAACGTCTAACCCTCCAACAGTTGTATCAAAGAACTTCTTAGCAACATCATTCATAAATTTATCGGAAACCACAGACTGAGTAAGTTTAGCCTTTTGGAAGGCATGCTTGCTGGATTCTAGAGGAAACTTGAATAAAGAGGTTGAGTTCAACTTTTACTTACTTCTATACGCATTGAAGCACTTGCGCTCCCGTGAAACCTGGATTAACTATCGTGATGGACATACTATGTTGTGGACCCACGAGAAGTGCGGCATTAGGGTTTGTCCCATTGTTTGAAAATGAGTTGTGTCTAGACATGCGACAACACCTGAGCCTTTATATTGGAACTTGAGGTGGGCTTGTTTTTATTTTCTTAAAGTCACATTAGCGGTTACTGGGCTGGTCATGTTTAGTTAAAATTAAATGCATGTTACTGTAACTGTTTACAAACAAGGACGTGGTGAACGTGGGTTGCTAGTGGATATCCTAAGTGTTCTTTATGCTTCATGCTTCCTTGTTGCTGCTGTCTTGTCTCCATATATTTTGGGATCCATTGGATTTACCTTAGTGACATGTCAAGGGAGATTAGTAGCTGTAATGATTATATAAAACATACCTAATTAATTTAGCAGTTAAGACAATAAAAATAGACAAAAACTGCTACGCCTGAACTTATAAACGCCATTCCCCAAACGTAACAACTTGCATAGCACATTGATGAAGATGAAGTTAAGTACAAAAGGAAGGATATTATACGTGCCTGAGTGGCTCCAAAAAGGCCTTGAGTTGCTTCCCAAGAAACACTTCTTTAATGTCATTTGCTAGACATTGTGCAGTTGCATTAGTGGTTAGAGGCAGTGAGCCTCTCTGAATTGTTTCCTCATTCATCATATGGTTTAAATCATTTTCCATTCACCTTGAAAGTGCTTTTGTCAAAATGAGCAATTTCTATGACCCCGTATGGAAATACTTGTGTGATCTCGAACGATCCAAACCATCTGGACTTTTTGGCAAATAGTTTGAGTCTAGAGTTAAACAAAAGTACTTTTTGGCCTAGATAGAAATGGCATCTGGATATATGTCTTTCATGCCAAGCTTTGGTCATGTCCTTATAAAGTTTAGAATTCTCATAGGCATCATTCCTCAGTTCATCTAGCTCACTTAACTGAAACAATCTCTTTTCCCCTGCAACCTTCATGCTGAAATTCAGTGTGCGTATAGCCTAGTAAGCTTTATATTCCAATTCCACAGGCAAGTGACAAGCTTTTTTGTACACCAGGAAATATGGGGACAAGCCAATGGGTGTCTTATAGGCAGTCCTATAAGCCCATAGTGCATCTTCTACCTTGAGTGTTCAAACCTTCTTGAAATGCTCATTGTCTTTTTCAATATCATCTTGATTTCTCTATTTGATCTTTTAGCTTGGCCATTTGCTTGGGAATGATACGCCAAAGCAGTACGATGACGAACGTGCTGCAGAAATGTGATTCCCATCACTTACAATGCATCTAGGGGTGCCAAACCTTGAGAAATATTCTTGCACAAAAACTTCAATACCACTGATGCGTCATCTGTGGGAGTGGCGATTACTTCTACCTATTTGGAGACATAATCCATAGCTACAAAAGTGCATTTTTGCCCCACCGAGAAAGGAAATGATCCCATGAAATCAAGTCCACATACATCAAAGACTTCAACCTCAAGTACACCTTGCTGAGGCATTTCATCTCTTTTTGAGATGTGTCTCATCCTTTGGCATCTATCACAAATAGTCACAAAACAGTATGCATCTTTGAATAATGAAGGCCAGTAGAATTCAATTTACAGTATCTTTGTTGTTGTGCGCTCACCTCCAAAATGTCTTCCACATTCTAAGGCATGGCTGAGGATATGTTGTGTGTGTCTTGCTGCAAGAATGATGAAGATGCATTTCATCTCTTTTGTTGTTGCAAAGTAACATACCGAGTATGGATGAAATCTTATGACTGGGTTTGTGTAATGGTTGTTGACACTGGCGATCCTTTGCAACACCTAGTCCAACATATGGGACTTCTATGGACGAGGAAGGGTATGGAGGTGTGGAAGCTTATATGGCTATGTATTTCTTGGCAAATCTTGATCCAAAGAATTAATAGAATCTTTCAAAACAAAGAGTGCAATATCGAGCAAATGGTGGAAGTTGTGTAGGTGATAAGTTGGTAGTGGCTAACAATGAAAGGTATGTGCAAGTAGAAATATCACTAGGAGATTGGGTTTAAGACCCTCTTGTATGTGTGACACTGTATTTTTTAGATGATTAGGTGCTGAGCAACATGTAAATACTCTAAAAAAAATTCAGAGTTTTGACTCCATAATACAAAGAAATTATCTAAAAAAATAAATTTTCACTAACACAATATGCACCAAATAGGTGCTCTATACATGGGTGGATTTGGGGGGAAATGTAAGGGTGTTTATTCGGTTATTCGGTGTCGGTTATTACCATAACCGACACCGAACCGAATAAGGTTTTATTATGATTTTTCATAACCGAACCGAAAAACTGAAAAACAAAAAAAAATCAGTTTTTCGGTTATGAAAAATAATAACCGAACCGAATAACCAGAACTTTTTGATTTTTCGGTTTGGTTTTATGTTACCGAACATTTTAGGTGGAAATTTTTTATTTTCTAATTTTTTTAGGGTATTAAAGTTTATTTATGGGTGTGAATATAAAACTTATACTTATATAATTTATTAACTTATAAAACTTATATAACCCATAACATTTTAAAACTTTAAAACTTACAAAAATTTTGAAACTCATATCATA
This sequence comes from Pinguicula moranensis, assembly GCA_028565015.1. Lineage (NCBI taxonomy): Eukaryota > Viridiplantae > Streptophyta > Magnoliopsida > Lamiales > Lentibulariaceae > Pinguicula > Pinguicula moranensis. The sequence goes on along the minus strand of JAOWBN010187118.1, from coordinate 9,815 downwards.
TAACTTAAAAATAACTTATAAACTCAGATAACCTAAAATAACTTAAAAACTTATATAACTTATAAAACTTAAAAACTTTTATAACTTATATAACTTATAAACTTAAAAAAATTATAGACATTGTATAAATTATAAACTTATAAACTTATAAACTTATATAAATTTTATTTACTTATACACTTATAAACTTGTATAAGAAATATATAAACCTTTATTTACTTATAAACTTATAAATTCATATAACTTATAAAACTTAATAAAAAAATGGCAATTATTCATCTGTAATTCTAGTTATAATCAATTAAAAAATCTGTGATAACATAATAAAAATTTGTACAATTTTTCTATCTACAATCCATCACATATATATTTAATACCGTTGCAATATCAAATATCTTATCCATACGACCATACCAAAATAAATTCAAAACCACTGTCACAATTCAAATCAAAGTTGCATTTTGAAATCACAAGTCAAAACTGTGGTTAGGGACGTTTAGAATACTATGGTTAGGGACGTTTAATGATACCTTGTCTCACTAAGAATACTATGGTTAGGGACGTTTAATGATGCCTTGGCTAAGAACATGCTAACATGTCCGTATTAATGATGCCTTGTCTCACTAATACTATGGTTAGGGACGTTTAGAATTAATAACTTTAATTAGAGTTGTCCCATCATCACAACTCTTTGTGATACACTCTATATTATCAATGTTAGGGTTCACTATTTTATATGTTATAAATAAACAAGTAGTGAAGGTTGTTGCAATCATATATACAACATTCAAGTGTTAATACATAGGCCTAAGGTGATTGGCTTTAGGACATAACACTAACATTATCAACAGTGATGGTGAGTACCTTCTCAAGGCCCCATCTACCATAACCTTTTCCAACTGTTTCGAAAGAGATTTTCCTTTGAATTCAGTGATCTTTCAAAACCCAATGACTCTCCTGTAAAGCTGCCAATGTGTCAATAAAGTGTGCTATGACACACATGTAAGTAATACTTTGCACTGAGGTCCACGTGTCTGTGGCCAAGGAAACCCTCGGACTCAGCTCAAACATTTTTTCCTTAAATACATTCATCTCTGAAATGTATACCCCTATGCAGTCTTGTGCCACTAGAAATCACCTTGAACCGAGGTTCAAGTACCCTTACAAAGTTTTTGAAACATGCTTTCTCAACAAGGAGGAAAGGTAGTTCACATAGGATGATGAATTGTGCAAGTGCTTTCCGAGCCTTCTTTTCATCAAATGTATCTAATTTCAAGGTTCCCACTTTTTCCCCTGCTGCGGATGATGCATCATAGGTGAAATTTGCTTGAAATTCTCCTATTGTAGTTTGTTGCTGCAATTGTAACCTGGAGCATCTATTGTAGTGTTGCCACATGCCTGAAGTTCCAGCAATTTTACCATAGCACGGGACATGTTTGCCACAGTGCAAGCACCTGGCCTTTGCTGTTTCTTTACTCTCTCCATTGAGCAACGGCATCTTGATAAAATGGTCTCACACCTTCGACCGCAGCTTCATCTTTCTTTTCTTGGTGGAAGGAGAACTTGTTTGGGCAATTTCTTCTCCTATTTCATCCGAATAAGGTGTCTTGTCAATGTCAAGAGACTCGGGATGCTCCATCTGCGTAAAAGAAAACAAAAATCAGCAAACATCAAAGTTAATAAGAGCAAAATAAAGCTTTGGAATTCATTGTAGAGCTAGATTTAACATCAAAGTTAGTAAGAGCAAAATAAAGCCAGTGAGAGTATGACTTATGAGAAAGACAAAAAGCATCAACCATCGATCTTCGACATGCCAATTGCCAATTAAAACTAGCAGCTACCTGTATTCGGTATTACACTGAGTTATGTTATGTCACATTATGCTTAACCTGAATTTAAAGAGAAAGCATCTCCAACTGTGCGCAAATTATGATTCCAACAATACTATGTAATACTTTTCAAAATTTGTTTCAAGCAAATGTGTTTTCCCCTCTTTTTTTGGACAGAATAGAAAACACCCCATGGTTGATTCAACTAATTTTTAGAAATTCAGTGGACAAAGGTAAATCAGTGAAAATTGTAGAGTTAACAAAAGAAGAAACGATGCCATACATCATTAAAACACTTAAAATGAAAACATATTAATACTAATGAATGATTTCAATGCCAGTAAAAAAATATCAAGGTCAAAACATGAAAGGGAATACGCCACAAAACAAGCCAAGAAAAGAAATCATAATTTGTCATATTCCCAATCACTAAGACAATGGAATATAAATAATCAGGAAGATTTTACCTTGGCAAGAATATTGTTAAGAAGGTTGACGATTGTTGTGGTGAAGAAAAAAACAAGGAGAAAAATGGCGTTGTCATAATCCATCCCAACCCAAGTCTTGCAGTCGTAATCTTGTGGTGAGAAAAGATATATCAAGGGCTTGCTGTCGTTATCTATCCCAAGTCGCCGTCGGAATCGGAATGGTGGATTTTGGAGGAAGGGAAGAGAATTAGAGGGAAACGGCTCTGTGAGCCCGTGAAACCCTAAGAAGTTGATTGAACACTGAAAAGAAACGCCGCTAGGTTTGTTCCAAATTCCAAAAAAAAAGTAAAATTCGATTATAACCATAACCGATCGATTGTAACCAAAAACTGAACCAAAATTTTTTTGTTTTTGTTTTTCATAACCATACCGAACCGAATAATCAAATAACCAAAAAATTTCAATTATTCGGTTCGATTAACCAAAAAATCGACGATTATTTTTCTCAGCCCTAGGGAACTGGACCCCCTCCTAAATCTTGGGCCAAATTAGTTAGGTTAGCTTGGGCCTAAGAAAGTTATTGAGTGCTTGTACCAAATAATGTGGTTGGGCAGGAAAATAATGGGCATGTTAATGTTACTTGGCTAACGAAATATTGAGCTGAAAATCATGAACTTTTCTCCTTTAGTTCCTTTTTAGTTTTTCTATTACCCTTTTTCTTTTATGACTTTCTTTCATTTTAAGGTGTCAATTTGGGCCCACAAACTTTTCATAAAAAGAAAATAAGAGAAAAGGCCCACCAGAAAAGTTCGAATCAAAATTAGTTGATGTTTTTATCTTCAGTAATCCCTCAACTGCCTGGAATCTCTATATTTATAGCCCACGTATCTTGGGAAAAACATTCCCCCAACCCCAACCTCCCCATCCACCAAAAACAAATCCCCACCCTAAAACATATTTCTAGATCCACCCTTGGCTATATACATTTAGATGATGCCCTAATATAGAGTGTATCGTGTTACACCGATCTAGGCGCCTAAATCAGTCAACAATGTTGTGAGAACTAAGCAGTTCGTCGTTCTCTCATCAAATCCCATGTATGATGTAATTCTCCAGGGATTCTTCTGTATTGATGATGATCTGGTGAAAAATCTTCTAATTTCGCGCATACCATAACTGATGTGGATGTCCAATCTCACAAGCACATTGTTGATCCATTGAAGGACCAATGATGCATGTGATGAACCAACTTTATACCTAATAAATACAGACTATTTGAATCTGATTTGGCTCAATTTGGATGATGGAACACGCCTTTTACACCTATTTTCCTTCCTTTTGCAGAAACAGTTCATAAATTGCTCTTTGAAACAAAAGAAAGAAAAACAACCCCATAAGCAGAGGTTTTGTCTCAATTATCCAAGGTGTAACACCAGCTTCTGATCAAATGACCATGCAAGGTGATATATACATACGCCTATGCGCACAACATTTTATAGGCGAACAAATGTACCCCTGCACTGTACATGAAACTTCCACAATAAGCTAACGAAGTAGTATAAAAGGCAGAAACCAACACAAAGGATGGGGGGCAAGATTGTTCAAGAAGAATAGGGTTTCGAGTCACCATCCTAAAACTCTTGTTCAAAGGAGAACTGATCTAATTATCTTTTTACATTGTGAGGAACTTAATATTGTGTGTTAGTAGAATGGTTCATGCCTTAAACATTAGATAAACCGTTAAATACAGGGGAGCAATGTAACTCTTGTATAACTCAGGGAGATTATTAAAGATTTACCATGTTTAGTTGTCTTTATGGTGTTTGATCTTGTTATTCTTCATCCTCACCTATTTATATCTGATCAATATGAGCAGATGCACTAAGCGTAATTGCATGTTGAGAAACTCAAGTTATGCTAGGCATAGTAAGGTCCACTTCGGTTGCTATAGCATGAGAATGCCTATAGAATCGGTGCTACAACGTTAGGATCACTTGAGGGTAATGTCTCTGTTTATTTGTATTTGACATCTAGAGATGCTCATCTATAAACTAGAGAAGGATGCTTACAGCTTGAGAGAGATAAGAGTATAAGATACGTGAATCTGATAAGCACAATATGATGACTAATCCATGACTAAGAAGATTATAATTCTACCCGAGTGACTCAAGTGGTGAAGTTGCACTCCCCGGGGATATCTCAAACCTATGTACTTGATTTAACTTCATTCCACTGCATTTTAATCATCTTTGTTCATTGCCTAATCTGTATCTTAATGACTAGAGTAATATCAATGTCAGCTAAGTTTTATTTGGTTCAAATTGCACGAAACTTGTAAATGTTAGTGATTGTTTATCCTCCTTGTGGTTCAACATCCTTATCATCACTCTATTACTTGTGCGACGTATACACTTGCACATTAAGTGGAACAAGTTTGTGCGCATCAGCGTGCAATGACCAAAAAGATGAATGAAGTCCTAACAATGTTGTTGGGAGGCGTTAGGAAGTACGAGGAAGCCAAACTAGAAGTTTCCACACCTTGGATTAACTTGTTGCAAACTATGGAGGATAGCTCGAGCAAGGGTCGGGGCCATGAGCAAGAAGGCAAGCTTGAAACCCCATCCAAGCATACCCTAGTTGTACGGTCCATGCAAGACCTAACCATAGATGGCCATGCAAACCCTAATTTTGCATGTAAATGGAAAGGTGTCCATGTAAGCATAGGAAAGTCACAATTCCAAGATGAGAACTCGACAGGAGGAACGAGTGCATGTTCAAGAGGGGCCCTTGGCCTCTAGGAGGAATTTGGATCGTAAATGAAGCTTGGGGAAAAAGTCATTCTAATTAGTCTGTTCAATTATTATCAATATTATTTTAGAGAATTTTAATTGTTAAAAATTATCTAGTACTATCAAATTTAGATAAGATAGAAATTTTAGTTTGTTTTAGAGTTTTAATAAATCTAGGAATTATGACCTAGTCTTAGGTTATTTCCTTGCCTATAGAAGGCTTGTAATTTTCGACATTAAGATTTCACCTGATTTTTTTATTTTTTTTAGAAAAGCTAAATTTCATTAAAATAAAAGAAATATTTACAAAATTGTGATCCTGCGAAAAGAAACAAAAAGACAGAAGCCACCAACCTGACAAGGTAGAAGCTAGAGTGGTTTTACATCAGTGATCTCATTCTGCTAAGCATGTAGCTCATATCTATTATTTTATTGCTTGCCTAGGGTCATAGCTGTTAGCTTATCATCCTATGGATGGTACACAACTCACCTATGATGTTTAGAATATGAGCAGCAGGAGTCTTTACTGTCAACATATCAATCCTATGGATTGGTACACAGCTCAATCTATGTGCCTGAAAGCTTCCGGAGATTTAGAGTAATGCAATACACGTCTATTTTGTGTGTTCAACATCCTGATAAGGGTTCTGTCCGCTCAGCCTGCACCGCATCTTAACATTAGATAAATGGTAGAATTGCTTCTTGATGGTCATTTGCCACTGTGATCTTTCTAGGTCCCAAGAAATTAATCACACTGTAGAGTCCAAAATCGTGTAGATTTGAATTTTCCTGCCTCGCAGCAGCCATAAAAGGGAAAAGGCATGTGTTGATGATCTTTGTATCTCCATTTTACAGCCATTGTAAGGCTGCAAACTTAGTATCTCTGTATTCCACACCATTTTCAATCTACACCTGTTAAGTTGTTTCTGTGCATGGCACGTTGTACCACCTTTGCCTCTAATGTTCACCCCTGCTTAATTAGCCAGAATCAGGTATGCTACAGATATGTTTACTCATAATGTCCTTCAATTTTTCTACACAGAGCAACACACAATTAGAGTAGACCTGTTTTGTGCATAAATTAGTATCAGATTAGCCTCTCAAGGTAGAGTTACTTGCTGTCAGTATTACCCTATCTCTTTACAACAGATTATCCATAGCACTGCAGTTTGGTGTAGAATGTACAACAGAATATATACAGTACCTCCTGCACATTGCCATGTTGTTTAAAATAAAACAGATCTATCTAGCTACCAGAGCCAGTACAAAAGTGCAGTGTGTGCTTCTCATCAATAAATGGTCTTTGTTTCTACACCCCCTGCAATGTTGTTAATGTTCCCGACCCCTATATAGTAGAGAGAAGCTAATAGATTTAATAACATCCTTTCTAGGGTTCCATATGTCGTTACACTCTCCCATCCATTTGTAAATGAAAACATGAGACCTCCCTAAGGATTTGTGAGGCAGTCTGTGTGACACCCAATTAGAATAGCCTTGTTCTTTGCCCACCATACCATCATAAATAATGCAAGTTAGAATAAAATATCTCCTGCACATTACCTACTATTTAAATTAGAAAGTTTAAAATGCTAGAACTGTGTGTCAACCAGAACCAGTGCATATGTGCCCCCTGCAATGCGGAACAGGTTAATTCTTTCTTGCCACACAACAGACATATCAAGTAAAAAGATGATATAAGATTTCAGACTATCCTTTCCTAGTGCCAGGGACCTTTACATTTTCTCCTCCCAATTATAAGTGAAACGTGAGACATCCCTAGGGATTTGTGAGCCAATCTAAATAGGAGAATGGGAATATACCTATTGATCTTTTAGCTCGTATCCATCACCATATGGTTTGTTGGATCATCTCCACTATTTTTTTCACATTAGCCGTCAAAGAAAGGAAGTGAGCCTTGTTGTGAGTCTTCCATATTCCAAACTAGTGCCATCCATATGCTTTTCCAAACATCCATGTTTATACCTCCCATTTTCCATTGTAAGAAAAGCCAGAGAGGGGGGGTCTGAGTGGGGCATTGTTAGATGGGAGGTTGACATAAACCAATCCCTTAAAGATCCCCAGACTTGCATCATAAAAGAACATTTAGAGAATAGGTGCAGAATGGATTCTAGTTCCAAACCTGAATGACATAGTGGGCAAGAAACTTGGATTTCCTAGTCTATTATGTTTCTCCTCTTCAGTTCCGCGTGTACTAGTAGAGCTCCTTGGATATGTTTCCAAGCAAATATCCCTACTTTCCTTGAAGTTATCTTTTTCCAAATGATGTTGAGGTTAGATATCTCTTCGAAAAGGGGGGCCTTAGGTTCTTCATAGTCAGATAGGCCTCATTCACCATATAAAGTCCCTGATAATTATCATTAAAGATGTACTTATCATGTTGCAGTCTGTCCAAAGATGTACCATGCAAAGAAGATAATAGGGAATCTAGATCAACCAGTTCACAATCTCTTAGCCCTCTTCTCCAAGTTAGATTCCAATGCCAAATATTTTCCTTCCAGTATCCTATCTCAAACACCTTGTTGTTTGTGTTGCTGGAAATTCTGAATAATCTGTTGTGAGAGTCAGGCAATGGTGTGTCATTGATCCATTTATCCTGTCAAAATTGAATCTATTCATTTCCCACCCTGAGTTTGGTTAGTTGTTGAAACTATGTTGATCCTGCAAGATTTTGCATGTTATTCCACCACAGTGAGTCCTAGGATCTTCTCTGAGGTCTGATGCTAGGAGTTACTCCAGCTATGTCAAAAGCAGGAAGGCCCCATAACATTATTGGTTCATACTTTGATTTTAACACCTGAATGGCTAGGCTCTCATCGCCTTGGAGGATCCTGGTGCACCACTTACCTAGCATTTATAGGTTTTCTATATTTAGACATTTTACAGCCAAGCCTGTCTTAGATCTCTCCTTGGGGTGAACTCACTTGATGGACTTCCATTGATGAGTACATAAGTGGTAGCAGATTCAAGTAGCTCTCTAATCAAGTTGGACCAAACTCTAGGAAAATCCATAAGGTCCTAAAGTTCTTTTAGGTAGTCCCAATTAATTGTGTTGAAAGCTTTCTCGAAATCCACTTTAAGGATTAGAGTTTTCTATTTTTTTTCTTTTTTGCCTCGTCAATTACTTCATTTTCAATCAAGATCCCATCAAGAAGCTTATGTCCTGAATAAATGCCTTTTGATTTTGAGAGATAAGACCATGCATACTGGAGGACAGTCTATTAGCCAGAACCTTTGTGATAATTTTAGGCATAGAGCTGGTCAGAGTGATTGTCCTGTAATCCTCGCATCTCAAAGGGGTGTGAGTCTTAGCCAGTAAGGATATATACGCAGTATTGCATTCTCTGGCCAATTTAGCATTCATGTAGAATTCCCTAAAAAGAAGAAGAATATCAGCTTTCATAAGGTATAGAAAATGTTTGATAAATTTAAAATTCAAACCGTCAGGTCCAGGACTCTTTGAACTTCCCCAGGCTGAGATAGTTGCCAAGATTTCCTTTTCAGAGAAAGATTGTATTATGTGTCTCTGCTCAGCTATTGTGAGAGTGTTAAACTCCATGATATGAAGATGTGCTCTCAGCCAGAGTGGTTCTTTGTACCTTTCTTCATAATGTTGCACAAAAATTGCCTTAATATGATCTGGATCTTCAAACCTCACATTATTCTGCCATATGCCGTGAATACTATTTCTTCTTCTATTTATCTTAATTGATTGGTGAAAGTATCTACTTTTAACATCCCCTTGTTGTAGCCAAGTAAGTCTTGATTTTCGATAAGTTAGGTTGTCTTTTTTCTTGGTGATGTCTTGTAAGCTTGACATGAGAGAGAGAGAGAATAACCTCCTGAGTTGAATCATCACTCGAGACATGATGACTTGATTCTGCCTCTTTTTCTTTACACTCTATTTCCTTCAATAAAATCATCCTTTGAGCTTCCAAGCTTGGTTCTTGATTTTTCCAGTCTTTCATTCCCTTTTTGAGTGCCTGTATTTTTGTTTTGATCCCAAAACTAGTTAAACCAACCAAACCAATATTATTCCAAGTCTGCTCAATCACGTCAACAAAAGACTTCTCTTCCATCCACAAAATACTTCTCTTCCATGGCAGGTGCAGATATATGGTAGTAAGTATGGCTTCTCCTAACCCCAATCTCTGAAAAATGGACAGAGGCATAAGATTAATGCTTGCACCTAAATCACATAAAACTCTAACAAATGGGGAATTTCCAATGGAACAGAGAATAGTAAAACTCCCTGGATCTTCCAATTTTGGTGGCAATTTCTTTTAAAGGATAGCACCTTATTCTTCAGTAAGAGCTACAGTTTTATAGTCGCCAAATTTTGTTTTGTTGGACAGAATGTCCTTCATCAACTTCATGTAACATGGCATTTGTTCCAAAGCTTCTGCAAAAGGAATCTTAACATGAAGTTTCTTAAAGAATTTAGAAACTTTTGAAATTGTTTATCCAACTTCCCTAGTTTCAATCTTTGTGGGAATGGGACTATTGGTTTTTGCTCTTCCTTTTTCTTCGGTATCAATTTTTCAGGCTTTAGTGTGACCTCCTTCTTGGTAGGTGTGGTATCTTTGGGAATACTTTTCACTTCCTTTCCACTTCTCAGGGTTATAGCTTGGCACTGCTCATTGGGATTCACCTCAGTGTTACTTGGCAATGTTTCTGGAGGTCTTTCTGCTAATTGTTTTGCTAGCTATCCCACTTGAGCTTCCAAATTTCTCATAGCCACTGTGTGATCT
>JAOWBN010187107.1:0-16217 GCA_028565015.1 Pinguicula moranensis | reverse complement strand
GTCTCCTGGCAGAGTAAGAAACAGACAGTAGTGACTCGTTCTACAGCTGAGGCAGAATACAGAGCCATGGCCTTGAGCATTGCTAAAATGGTTTGGTTAAGATCAATACTCGTGGAACTTATGATGGATCCAAATCCGAAATTAAAATTGTGGTGTGATAATAAAGCAGTATGCATTGCCAACAACCCAGTACAACATGATAGAACCAAGCACATGGAAATTGATAGGTTCTTCATCAAAAAAAAAATAGCAGGTTGCTGGAAATGAGTCACATAATCACCAAAGACACGTTGCTGATGTATTGACTAAAGGTCTTAGCTCCATAGAGTTTTAGAGACTTTGTGACAAGATGGGCTAAGTTGATATCTTCCACCCATCTTGAGGGCACGCTTCATTTACTAAAGTTGTCTGCGCATGCGTTTGTATTGTCATTGTATTCATTCTCTATAACACACCACGGAAACGATGTAAGAAGTATGGAGATCATTCAATAACAAATATAATTTTCTCTCGTTCTTCCCGTTTAGCATTTTACAATTCTTGTACTTTGTGAAAATGCAGAGTGACTGTGGAGTTTGTATGCAAAGATTGAAAACTGTCCACGGATGGCGATTTACACGGCGGAATGTTCCCATTCTTTCCCATTTTCCCTGCATAACCTCGCATCTCAGGAAACAGAGTTCTCTGGTTTGCCCTGTTTGCAAAACAATTTGGAAGGATGTTCCTTTACTTGGCAGTCCACGCACATAGTCAAGAAGTAGAAAAGATTATTATAGTGAATTGAATTATAGCAATTTGAATTGTTTGGCAATTCATAATTAAACGGCTGTTTAGTAACGTTAGTGATGAATGTTTTTCAAAAAAAATAAAATTTTAAAAAAACAAATAATGCAATTTTTTAAAAATATTTGTATTCATCTCGCATTTTTTTTGTAGTACATGTGAATTTGATAGAGAGGATGCTTAAATCTGCTACATGTTGCCTTAATCTAGCCATGAATGGGGTCCTCCCGAATGAAATTGAGTAGCACAGTATAGGGATGCATATCCAATCACTAATAGAGGTTCCTCTATGCACCATTTTATGCACAAGCAGCCAGTGCCACAAACTCATCTTTACCTAATCCAATGGTGTAGAAAATCCAGTTTCAGAATCAAACCTGACTACATTTATTTCCTTCCACAAATTCCATTTCACAGCTTGCCACACAGCTTTCCAGATGATGAGCTCCATATGCCTATTAAAGTAGCAATGGATTTCAGGGTGCTCAATGTAAGTGAGATCAAACCAAGTGATACATCCCTCCATAACTCATAAGCATTTGACCAACCAATGAACAAATGTGAAATGGATTCATTAGTGAGTCGACTCATGACACACCATTAAGCATTGTTGTCGATAACCACCCCACAGCTAATCAAGTTATCCGCTAAAGGAATCTTTGACTGAAGTAGACGCCATGCAAACATTTGTACTCTCTTGGGAAGGACTTCACCCCATGCTTTGGCTGGTCCGCTAAGGTTATCATAACCATCTCCTTGAACTTTTTTTAGTACTGCATATACTGAGGAAATTGAAAATTTTCCAGACACATCTCCTTCCCAAATCCAACAGTCTGCACTTGGTGTCTCTGTTAGAAACCTATAAGTTCTGACAACTGGACGGACTCACTCTGCCTCAATGGTCATCTAGAAGTAAGAATCCAACTTCGTGTACCCTAGGATAGAGAGGGGACCACTACCACTGTTAGGTTATGTTAGTTACTAAGCCTAAAGAGACGATCAAATCTAAGAGCTATACAGTAGTCCACTGTCCAGCTGTAACACCACAATAGAGTTTTATCTCCACCTCTCACTACCAGTTTCATACGACTGTTGAGACAATATTCATTAGAGATTTTCCATGTCTTTCCAGTAGATAGAGGTTGTATCTGGAGTTGTTACCAAACTCCAGTCACTCAAGTGATCCATAGGTTTGAGGTACTTTGATCTGATAATCTCGCTTCATAAACTTCCAGTGTCCACCCTTACATGCCAGAGCCACCTTGATAGCAGGGATTGATTCATAAGTTCCATATTTTTTATACCAAGCCCTCTTTTTTTGACTTACATACATAGGTATTTCCACTGTATGCAGTGAATGGGGTGTTGTTGATTAGCATTATGTTTCCACATAAAGCTACTCATTAGCTTCTCAATCTCTTTGATCACTTGCTTAGGAGCCAAGAACATGGAAAAGTAATACGTAGGCAAGCTGGACAGAATATATTTTATAAGGGTGGCTCTTCCATCCAAGGACAATAAGCTTGATGACCTCTATCACCTTATCCAAACCTTTCACTCTATGAGGGTTGCTCCCAATAGGTAACCCAAGATATACAAATGGTAGTGACGCTGACTTGCATTGCATCATTCTGGTGTACCTCTCCAGTCTTACCTCTTGGATATTTAAGTCAAATAGTGGGCTCTTGGCGAAGCTTATAGATAGTCCTGAGATGAGTTCGAAGATTCTGAGAACACCCTTCATCACTCTGATATTTTGACTAGTTCTTGTTGCGACTAACAGGGTATCATCCGCATATTGTAGATGAGAAATGTGGACAGTTCCCACCTTGATCCCAATCAACCTTCCCAACTTCACTGATTTGTTTAACAACAAGTTTAACCCTTCTATAACCACCAGAAAATCCCCCTGCGTGAAGGCCTCTATTGAGTTTAAATTCACAAGCACTACTGCCATTTATCAATACAGATGCATATGGGATGGAGGATAGACACTCATATCTAGTCAACCCACACTTGATAGAATCCCAACTTGGTTAGTATAGACAACGTTAACTTCTAGTCTACTGTATCAAAAGTCTTAGCAAAAACCGCCTTCAATAAAACTTTAGGCTTCCTAGACTTTTTGATGGAATGTATGAGTTGGTTTGCAATCAAGATACCATCTAGGGTTGTATATAAAACCAATCGGTATTTGATTTTATCGAATATCGATCGGAGTCGTACCGAATAACAAATTCAAGTCGTGTATTCGGAATTTTGGATTGGGATAAGTGTACGAAAGGCAATCCGAATCTGAAGTCGGTACAAGTTCAATTTTTCCTGATCGACATCAGGAAAATTGAATACAAAATTAGATATTTTTTATTTTTTTTAATGACGTTTTTTAGCATCATTTAAGACCTAGATGGTAGCTCAAGTGGTGAGAACTACACTTCATAAATGTGAGGTCCAGGGATCGATACCCACGTGGGTTGCAAAACGGAAACGTCCTCTTTGTATAATTATAAGGGTAAGACCGCATACATCAGACCCCTAGACTCCAACTTAATTGAGAATATACTGGGTAAAGTTGCATTTTAAGACCTAAATGGTGTCGTTCTTTTAAGTGCTTTCTCATCTCAAATTCAAAACTTCGAATCCTCGATGCTTCAATAGACAAATTTCAATCCGTCCTCTTCATAATCTAAAACCTAAACCTCCTATCCTCCCGTTGTCCCACAACGTGAACCCACAATCAATATTCAATCCACAATTTTCTATCTGCCGGTGAGTATTTCTTGATTTCTCATCCACGTTCTCTCAACTCTCCTTTTGGTAGTTTCTTTTCTTCTTTTTCGTAGTTCTAATTTTCATCGCTCAACTTCATGATGAAGTAAGCTTTCGTTCGATTTTTTTCTTATTGAAAACATCTCACGTGATAAGCAGATTTCTGAGTGATACTAAATTCTTGCTGTGAATCTCGTATTGAATATATAAGGTTTGCGGAACCTAAGAAGTTACAAATTGTTGTTTTCATGTCTCGTTTGAAACACAAAGTTCAGTAGCCTGGATAGTGATTAAGGTTGAGGTTGAGGATGAGGATAATGTCTTTTGTTGTCCTTGTTATTGAATGAAGAAAATAGTATGTTATCATTTTATGACTCAAAATAGGCAAAATATGTTTTAGACTTTGTTTGCATTTATTCAGTTATCAGTTACCTTTTTTTGCTCTATACACGTTATGAAATGAAGGGAGTTTTGCAAAGTTTACATCATTTTGCACCAAAGTGGAAACTATGATCTTAGAGTTTAGAATATGTGTTACCTTAATGACAGTGCAACATGAACAACATCAACCAATGCCATTTTCCATTTTTGTCTTTAGATATCTCATATCTGTGATGTATCCTTTTGGTTCCCTAACCAAGCCACAATCTTTTAAAAATTAACGTGAGTAACATTTGCCCCGTTTGACTTGTTTAATTTAATTTTTGTGAGTTTAATTTAATTCTGTTACATTAGGTATGCATGTGAGTTTAATTCTGAATCTTTACCTTTTCTTCTTTTTTTGTTTTTAGATTGGTAGTTCTAGAAAAGGAAAACCAACAGTTCCTTCTCTTGAACTTGACATCCAAGAGACACTTTCAGCTAATGACATGGAAGGAGAATTTATTAATCGTTTTCTCTAGGGCCCCCCTTAAAAAGAGAAAGGAAACACATCGCTCCAAGGTGTGGGAACACTACGACCTTCTCCCCGTGCTTGAATGGGTGAATCCTGTTGCCGTGTGTAAATATTGTGGGGAAAACGTTCCATACCAGAATACTACTGGTTTGTGGTCACTTGTGCCTAGGTGTGTTAAATTAAAAAGTGATCAAATTACACTGGACCGTTATTGATGTATTTGCAAGTGTTCAAAGTCGAATAAGTAATAAAGTGATGAAAAAGAATATCGAACTACGAGTATTGTAGATGATAAGCACCAAAATTAGTGAGCTTTACATAATTTGGACAAATGATCAATTGATGGGTTGTTAAGCTATAGATGTAACATTAACATACATAAACATAGTTAGACAAAAACTGCTTTTGGTATTTTTTTTCAGTTTGACAAACAAAATGTAAATAATAACTTCACTTAGATAAAGAATCTAGGGCGATTGACTTCACGACTTAGTGTCATTGAAATGTTTCTTTCTCAATTTAACCTTTAAATCATTTATCTAGTTGTTCACCAGATTTCCTCTTTTAGTTGTTAATCTCTCTCAAATAATAGCAAACCTCCCTCAATATGTAAGTATTCATCTCTCGATCTCATACTTGAACATACTGAGAGGCATTAAATTTAGGAAATTCTCTCACGGTAGCACTAATCCCATAGACATTCTCGTGTTATGGCAATTAATGTTAGTTTTACCAAGTCTAGCTTAGTCTTTGTCTCTTGACCTCCAACTAAGCTTAATGAACTAGCAAATGTTGACCAAACACATGCAAGTTAACAAAATAGCACAATAAAGTTAACAAAACAGCACAATAAAACCAAACAATATCAATAAATTCTCAAAAAGCTAAACATTCAAAACAAACTTTAGAGTCCACCAAGGGCTACATCATGCCCCAAGGCACGGACTTCACAAGAACAGAAACAAACTAAGTTCATAATGTCAAGAGCAACACAAAGAAAGGAAAACTCCTTTCGGGTGAAAAGTTCTCTCGGACGAGCTCTCCAAGCTTCTCCCACAAGATGTTGGATCCAAAAGATGAAAAATGATGTGATTTGAAATAAAGTGAGTGATATATTTCTTGAAAGATAGCTTCCTTCGGAAGCTTTGGAGGAGATATTTTCTCATTAGGGAGGGCAAAATAGTCAGTCTACCCTTCTTTATGCATTTAGGTTTTGGATTTTTCCGTCAAAAGAAGTGTGTGGTATCCAAACTGGAGGTGCGACTTGTAAATTGGGTCACGGTCTTGCGATTGTGGTCATTTTTCCTTTATTTTTCAGTTTGCATAACATATTCATCGAACCCTAGCAAAACACAAAAAATAAGTATGAAATGCACATTTATTCCTTGAAGATCAATAGATTTTAAGCATAAAAGTCTACTATAAATTGGTACAAAACCAACTTATCAAATATCCCCAAACATAAACCTTTGCTTGTCCTCAAGCAAAACACTAATGCTCATTAAGGATCTTACCCCACCCACACCCCCTTACCCTGATATGAATATACTTGAGCGCCAGTTTCGCAATCACATATAGCAATCGAGAATTCATGCATCATCAAACACGGTCATTCCATACAAGGAAATTGCTGGTATCTAAGAAATTGACACAATGGGCACGGTTCATCCTTTTTTTTTGTGAAAATCTCCTTCTTAGATACTAAAATTGAAAATTTATCCTACTTGACTCTCCAACCTTTTTCATCTCCCTCGCTTTTTGCCCTGCCAAGACGATCAGTGATTGAGATAGACGTTATTTTTAAAGCCAATATATAAGCTCTTCATCAAGATCATGCATTAGCCTTGAGAGCTTTAATACATAAAACGAATAGAGAGCATTTATATACATAATTGATGCTCTTTTGATTGATTTTTTTTTTGGAATAGCTATCTTGTTATTTGAGTACACATAAACAAATGTCTAGCTATTCATCCAAATAAAAAGAAACTTTCGGGTTTTTTCTTCTTTGTTTTTGCTTTTACTTTTTCCTATCCATAATTTGTTATGACTTGTTTAGGCTCATAGGGGCTACTTCTAGTTGAAAAATCTCTCGGTATGCCTAGTCAATCAAAGATTTCATCCGGATCACTCCAGTTTTATATGGTCCCCACAATGCCCCCAATATCAATTCTCATTAACTATGCAATTCACTTGTATTGGATAAACACAATGCACTATAAGCACATAAAGAAGCATACTGACAAGAAAAGTTATCAAAACACAATAAAACACTTCAACATGAAATAGTTTAACCCAGCAAAACAAAGCAACCAAATGAAATAGTTAAAAAAAAATAGCCAAATTCCAGTGTTTGCTAGAATGGCACGAGACATTCTATCCATTCTAGTCACAACCGTTCCTTCAAAATCAGTTTTCAGCATGGGTAGAAGAATTTTTAGAGTCTTTAGAAGTTCATTAGCCTCCAAGATTGCTGAGGGTCTATTTTGTGCACAAAACTGGCTCAGAGAAAACATTAAAATATTCTTTCATTGTGATGGGACAGAGGACCCAAAGACTTATCAACTTGATACAGGTTATAACTATTTTATGATGGGTCATTTTCATCTGTATCTTCACTTCATATGTTATTTTTTATGCAAAGATGGAAACAAACCCACAAAACATGCTTGACGGGATCGGCGAGCTACCTATCATCCTGGATGAAGATCAAGTTACTTCTAGTTTAATTGTAATTTCAAACTTTTTTTGGGTTGGAGACTTGAGTTTGACATTGTTGGTTGGGGTTTCATGGACATTGTTGGTCTTGGTACTTCATACTTGGTTTGGTTTGGTTGGAATTTGTTTGTAGGACTTGGTTGGAGACTGGAGTTTGTTGGACATTGATGATACTTGGTTTGGTTGGAACTTGAACTTTTTTTGTTGGCTGAAAATTGGTTTGTTGATTGGACATAATCATATCGTTGTGTAATGTGTGAGACATTGGTTAAACATATTACTTGATTTGGACTTTGGTTGAACTTTATTGTTAATCTATTATATGGTTGCACTTGAATTTTATGGTTGGTCATTGTTATCGTTTTGAAATAGGTTTTTCATTAATAGTAATTTTTTTTTTTAAAAACACAGATTAAATATGTTTTTTTAAATATAATAAAATGGTCGATAATTCGATATTTTGAACTGATCTCGATTACCGACTTATCGAATTACCAAACTTGGTCGGTAAGTCAGTTAATCGGATCGGGATTGGGAATAATTTTTCATTCCCGATCCAAATCGGATCAATATTTGAAATCGGGAATGCCGATGCGCAGCCCTAATACCATCTAGAATTTGGTGGTCTTTGATTAATGTTGTATGGTTTCTAGAGATAACTTTGTGTATTACCTACTTCATTCTGTTAGCAAGAAGTTTAGCTAGAATTTTGTATCCACTGGTGACTAAGGAAATAGGCCTAAAATGTTCAAGCTGAACACGGTTTGCAATCTTGGGGTTTACAACGATAAACGTTGAATTTATACCTTTTGTAGATCCTACCCTCCCTATAGAAATCTTTAAGAAAAGAAATGAACTCATATTTTAGCGTATCCCAGAGACTTTGGATAAAATGAAAGTTGAAACCATCATGTCCAGACCTCTTTGATGTGGAGCAATTCTATACTATTGCCTAGATTTCTACTTCTAAGAATTCTTAGATCAAGTATGCATTATCTTCCATGAACAGAGTAGAGATTGTTGGTAGATCAAGTGATGGCCACATCAAGTTTTCAGCGAGGAAATGGGTAGCAAAGTAATCAGTGATAACAGTCTTTAACTCTTACCGCATCCTCGGTCCAAACTCCATCAAAATGCAGTCCCTTGATATTGTTCAACCTTTTGAACCTATTGACTTTTGCTTGGAAGTAGCTTGTATTACTATCCCCTTCACATATCCATTTGACTCTTGATTTTTGCTGTAACGTAGATTCCTTATTGAGTAATGAGTGTTGCAGCTCCTTCCATACTTCTTGTCTCCTTGTTCTCTCTGTTTTTGAGGATTCACTTTCTCATCTAAATCATTTAGAATGCACTGATCCTATTCTTTTGCCAATAGTATCAAACACATGTTTTTTCCAATCCCTTAGCTTTAATCTCATCAGACGTTGATTTTCTTGCAACACATATCTATTTCTCTTAGTGACATTCGAAGTAGACCATGTAGTTTTGACAATTTCTGCAAATCCTTCTTCATTTTCCCAACAGTTTAGTGTTGTGCTGACTTTACAGTAGTGGCTTGTGATCTAAGCCATACCAATCAAAACCAATACGATAGACTCCAGGACACTTACTCAGCCATGTTTCTGATAAGAGATAAGAGGAATCTATGTAATCTGCAGGACCAAGCATGACCCCTAGATATGTATGTAATGTGAGATTTATTTAGTAGCATATCAACAAGCTTTGTGTTAATTATAAACTGGTTGAATTCCCTCATTTTTTATATAGCGAAAGGGGCACTACTTCGCAGTTCCTCTGAGTTGTGGATTGCATTAAATACCCCAACTACACACCATCTTAGAGATGAATCACTCGTGGCAAGGGAGCTAATTCTGCTTCATATAACTATTTTAGGCCCCAGAGAACATGAGGAGTAAATATTCAGTATTTCCATTGGAGTTGAGTCCACTCCGAAGGCCCTCCAAACCCAAAACCCATATTCATACACGAATTCAATGCCTGGAAAGCTTACCATTGCCAGATACATAAAATTCCTTCAGCACTACTTCTATCATCTCTGTGGCATCATTCAAAATCATTGCTAGGACATAGCTTGATACAGGCCCACCGATTCATAGATGATAATTTAGTTTCTTGAATATAGATTGGTTCCACACATTGTACACGCACTACGTCTTTTTTTTCATCTTTCTTTCGGGCCGTGCCGAGTCCTCTAATATTGTATGATAAAATGCGCATTACAGGGAGAGTTTGATTTACTTGAAATTGTTTTTCTATGTTTTCTGAACAGAGCATTGTCTATGGCATACATCCTATCCAGCCTAGATGTGAGTTCAGTCCTTGGGGTCTTTGGGGACACTCCCAACTCAATAGCAAGGTCAACAATAGCCTCTGATGTGTGTGGTCATCAATTGCGACTGCTAAATTGACTGGGAGAGCCATCTGCGCCCCATGTATACACCAAGAATGCTCTTGCATCTTGATGGTGGAGCTCATAATTGGATCTAGTGAGGTATAAGCTTCCTTTTTCTTGGCTGCTAGAGACCCGGGAGATAATTCCAATAGTGGCATTATACCAAATGGATCAGAATTCTGTGAACAAAGATCCTGACTGACGAAATAACAATCGGGCATGTGAGCCTAAATTTTAGAGCAGTATCTATTTTTCGGGTAGGTACTGGGCCAGAGGATCATATTAGCGTGTTGTTGCATGAGTAAAGGTGTGAATTTTCCTTGTTGGGCCAAACTCCCGTATTGGACTGAGCTCATATTTTTTGTTCCTGTATCTATAGAGCCTACATCCGATTTTGATTGCATTGGGCGAGCAGGCCGTAACTGTAAGGATTTGATTGGTGCCTCGTTATTGTACATCAAAGATTTCATTGAGACTACATTAGCACATGAGTTTACTTTCTCTGCTTCCATACCCTTCGCTAGCTTGCTTCTCGTCAACAGCCAAATTGTCCCATACTCTAGCGGAGTAGGAGGAATATGACCAAATGGATGATTAGAATTTTTTTTCCGTATAATCCTCCTCGAATTTCTCACCTACTAGCGAGCACATTATTCTAGTTTCCCTTGCTTCCGGCAAGACGTCAGCGCAGGTACTTGACTCCCCAACCATCGTCATGCATAGAACTCTTTCGTCTCTCAAAACTTGTGTATTTTCCATTGCATCATCATTTGTCACCTTCATAGCACCCTCTTTTCCATATGAGACTGTTTCCCTCCCGCCCTAGCTAATTTCTCTTTGGATAGTGTTGGCCAAACCTCATCCACTGACTTCTGATTCCTTCTTTGTCTTCTCTAGGCATTATCAATTGCACCCCAACCAGATAGCATGTTGTTGTTGTTCTACTCTTCCGCCACTTGAACACTAAACTTCTCTTCCGCAATTTCAATATCTAAAGTCAAATGTATCGGGGTCTTTGAGCTCATTAGTACATGAATCCACCCACACTGCATCTCCATCTGTGCCAAAGTTTTCTCATCTACCGCAATCAAGGACCCCGACCGTGAAGCAATCTTCCCAAAAAAAATCTTTGTACCAATAGTGGACAGGACTGCCCCAGACTTGCACCCATGACGATCGGGCAAGACGCCCGTTAACTAATCTCCAAGGTTGCAAGGAGTGTAAACAGAGCCATTCAAATGTGATTGGATCGGTCAATAGGCACGTTTGATCTTCCATAGTCCTTAATTTAACCAAAACTTCTATGCCCTTCAAGTGCACTGCCGAACCACCCTCATACCCAGATTCTTGGAGGATAGTGTTCATACTTTCAAGATTCAATAAAGGGGTTGAATACCGATTAAGCACCTGAGTAGCCATTGAGAAGCCAACAGGCCAGGCTTTAATATTATCAGGGGCATCACTTCTAGCGCAATAACTTCAGGTAGCATATTTTCCCTACTAGCAGGTGCATTGTCCCGAAGGAGTAGAATGATTAATATCAACAATATTCTTAACAATCGGGTTTCTTGCTTCACTCAATTTTAACTGGAATGAGCTGACCCATATGCCATTCAACTTATCCTTGAACTGGGGGCTAGCAGAATTTCTGATGAAACATATAAATCCAAATCTATTACCCAAGTTGATATCTCTCCTTGGAAAGTGAACATCGCTGACATGGCCGTATGCATTGAGCACATTCCACATTTTTTGTCGCTGCCATGACAGGGGAAATTTTGTGAAATGGAAATAAATAGAATTAGCTAGAAGCTTTTTGATGAAATAAGGTAGGGCCCATTTGGTAACAGGTCAAAAGGAGGATAATGCGTGATAACTGATGTTTATCTTGGTTTGTTCAGTGTTTGGTACCCCGTTCGGTGCTATACCCTGCCGGGCGGATAACTATACGGGCAGGGATTATGACCTAATTACTCCGTCATTTCTGTCCCACTACAATGTAGGGTTCGCATAATCCCTCTTTTATCCCATATTGTGAATTGACGATTTTACCCTTACTATTCACATATATTACGATTAAAAACTAGGTATAAATAGCCATAACCCTTGTTTTGTTCTTCACAGTTTTCTTTTCCTCCTCTTCCAAAATCTTCTCATTGTCGTTTTCTTCTCCTCCGCATCTGAAATCTTCCCGTCAAACACGTAGTCTCCTCCTCCCGTTATCAGCCTACCTTTCCTGATGACAGCACATATACATTTTTGCAATTGTATTCTCTACTTTTGCATTCCAATTGTTCATATTCTAGGGTTATGGATTGAAGATGAAAGTTACACAATTTACACAATTTTTGTTCCTTCTTCAATCCTCCCAAATACCACATGTTTTGTCTTCATTGTTTTTGTTGTTTGGTTCCTAGGAGGATTTGTTGAAATGTTTGGTCGATTTTTGATTTTTTTGGTTCATTATGCTCAACCTCGAAATGTTGTTGTGTTTGTTGTTTGGGATATTATGGCATTTGGTATTACGTGTTAACTCAATAGGTCTCAATTGGTAATGGGATAAGCTTCTTGGTTCTGAATAATGGGCAAGTTATGTGTTTATTCTCTGCAAATACTCGTTTTGTTTCCTAGCTGATTCAGAAAGATTTCAAACAATTAACTTTTAAGTTTAACATTGTTGATTTTTAATTAGAAGACATGGAAAGTTCAGTCAATTTGCATGTTAGTTTAGAGATATGATTTGCTATGTTTTATACCCCCTCAACTTATTTGGCCACACCACCACATATATGGTAAATATATGTTACTCGTCATGTGATATGTGTCAATGCAGACGAATTGGATATGAGACATCAGTACCTACAATAGATTTATGTGTATTGGTTATGTCCAAATAAGTAGCCTTGAACTATTTTTTATCCTTATGATAATGCTGCTCATTTTGCAGTTGCCTAGACTTGTCTGCTTTTCCAATGAATTACTTGAGATGCATTGCCTCCTCCATGGGGGGTGTTGGAGTACTGGGCAGAAGGACATTTGCTGCTGGTGCTAAAGCCAATAAAGTATCTAATGGTGGTGCAGCTTCTGATGCTCCAAAAGCATCCCTAATAACCTCAAATTCGAGGAAGCAGGGGAGGAGATCGAGTCTGCCATGGATTCTATGGAAACCGTGTATTTGAACGAGGAAGCTGAATGTGCTCATGTGGTTGTCTCCGAAGTTCTCGAATTGTATGAAGGGCTGTTGGGGAAGCTGTCGGAGAGTGAAAGATCGGCGGTACAGAGAGCTATGGGGCTCACGATTGAGCAGTTGATGGTTGAGCTTCAATAGTTGGATGAGTAGTGAGTTTCAAAATCTAGTTTCACTAATTCACTGTAGTATTACAATGAATACATAATGCTGGTTCTTCTTTCAATAGAAGAAATGACTTGAAAAGTTCTTGTATGATGTTTTGCAAATTTGACAGCGATTTAAAGAAAAGTCTCAACTTTTGATCATCAAGTTGTGCTTCTTGTGTTTTTTTCCCTTATGTAGCTGTTTGTTGTGTGGAATGAAGATAACATGTAGCAGTTGCCTAATTCTTAGTACTTGATTACAAAAATTATTGCTTGGAATATTTTCACCATCTATAAGTTCGAAGCATGCAAAGTTTGGCCTAAAAGTTCGTAAGGACATAATTAGATGAGGAGCAATTTTGAAGGGGAAAATCACTAGAATAATGGAACCAAGGATTTTTTTGGTAATTTGACACACAGTTTAATGAAATCCCATTATACCCTGGTTGGAATGCGCAGGTACGAAACAGTGGATATTGGTTGAGCATTATCCAGGCACCCCACTACCAAATGGAGGATACAAGGTTATCCCCCAATTGTCCCCAGGTTATCCGCAAACCCGAATTACACTAATCCGGGTACCAAACGGACCCATATGATTTTCTTCAGGGTTGCAGAGGGTTCTCCCCTACTTTGCAACTTGGTGAGCGGAGGTTTGGAACGACTTTTCACTGGAGTCCATTCAGGTTCCTTCAAGAATGTTATCAACATTATCATCTGAGATTCGAGACTGCTCCAACGTTTGGGCGTTCACCTGAGGGTTCTCAAGATCCGTTGACGAAGAAGCCATTAATTTGTAGTGCTTAGAGAGAAGGGGGATAAAACCATGTTAGAGAGAAAAGACATTCTTGCATTATCGTCTCCCACATTGTATCTCGCTCCTCCAGCTCTGGATCTCAACTCTTATAGAATCGTGACTCGTGACTCTACTCCAATAGTCCGATGCAGAGTGCTAACATGAGACGCTTAACCTCTATTTTTATCACATAATCAAACTGCTCCTGCTCCATGCTTCAATAAGCGATTCTCGTCTCCTCACTCACAATGTAACTTGTTGGAAAATAATTTTGTTTAAGTTATTTTTATAAAAAGATTTATTTTAAAGCTTGTTTCGTTTTAAATTATTTTGGAGTCAAAACAAAATAAGTTTTAAAGGGCTTCCACTTAATTGGATTGATCAAGGATATGGGCTTGTGAGATTGAATTGAATTGGGCCAAATCCAATACTACTTACCGATGGCCAGAAAGTTAAGTGGTAGAGGGTCTGCCCATTAATGGGTCAGGTTAAATATATACATTCAAAGTCACACGATTGTCGAATCTAAGAAATCCTTTAGTATGGCTGGTTTCCTTCGGGAGAAAAGATTCGTACGATTATCCTTTGGATTTGAAGCTGTTGAAGATTTTAAAGACAACCATAGGAGGTAATTATTGGTTACTTTATTTGTTGTGTGATTTTTGTGTTTGTGAATCCTCTCTAACAAAAACCAGTAATCAGGGCTACTAGATCAATGATATTCTAAAGTATGATAAGTCAAAGAGGAAAGTTGAAGGTCAGTAGTAATTCGAGACACTGAATAGGAATGAAAGCAGTGGCTGCTGAAAAAGAAGTCCACAGTTTTTACAAACCGATTGCTTCATCCACAGACAGGCAGGAGTTCCAAAGATTAACACAAAACCAAAACAGAAGACTGTTTTGCATATTCTTAACCTTACGTCTTCCTGCTATACTATTCTATCAAGATATTTATAACATCGAACTGGAGTTGTCTCACTATTTATAGGATTCAACTAGGTACAGGTTAGGTGCATGGACAATTCTAACGGAAAAGTACTAATTATGAGGCCTGGATGTTAAAATCAAAGGCTAATTCTTGCTACACAATTTCTGTTACCATATCATGGGACAATTAGTGTGACATAGCTTAATACACTTGCTTCATTGCTATACTGAAGTTGAATTGGAAGTGCTGAACAGAAGAAGAGTTCCTAGAATTAATCTCAGCCTTCAAGATAGCCCATTTGTAATGATGAATATGTGTATTAAGAGAGAAAGTTGTATAATGAGGGGCGAGTGGGGCTTCACAGCAATCAAACAACTTTGATGCTATAAGGTTAACAGGTTGAGCAATGTCAACTACTTCAGTAAAGACACCTGCTGTTGTACCTAGTATGACTGCCCAGGTAGTTGAAGGTCAGTAGATCAGTGTTGCTAGTGCCATTAAGTCTTTGCTTATTGGACGATAGCATCAATCTCTGGACCACAATACTACATGGTGTGCATGCCGAGCTGGGTTTTTGATGCTGTAAAGACTTCTGTAGTCATTTCATGGCAGCCTGCATAGCTGAAGGTCACTTGACCAATGCTGTGGACACCCCCACTTCATCCTACATGCGGAGATGTATTGTATTTTATTTTGATCTTTTTATACTTTCTTATTACTTGTAAGAAAGTTGTACATATTTTTATTAATGAAATTTGGCTTACGTGAAAAAAAAAGTCAAAGAGGAAAGTTCACCTGCAAGTCCATGTATCTCTATTGGGTAATGGAGTTAGGTAGTCACCAAACTCCCACCAACCTCCAAAACTTCCAGACTCTCACCTACAACAAAACTTCTCCTATATGTATCATTCGAATGTGATGAAATGAAAGTATGATTTGATTCTAATTTCCTTGTCAATTTACAATTTGGTATCAGAGCAAACATTTCAAACTCTACGATAAATTTTGTCTCCACCACTTCTGCCCAGATTCTGGTGCCGTCACTGCTCTTCTGCCGCCGGAGCTCAGAGATAGAATCTTTGTCACGGTTCGCTCGTTGCACCTCTCTAATCGGTTTTGGTTGATTTTGTGCCTTTCGATCTATATTGGTATTTTATCCGATATGGTGAATTATTTGATTGGATTGATCGTATTTGCCTAAACTTGAGAATCCAATTAGGCATTGTTGATGTTGTTTTGGATTGCGTATTAATGGTGGGGTGTTGAGACAAGTGGATTGTCGTGTGTTGGAATGTGGAGGATCGTGTTATGTGGGTTATGTTGTTGTTGTGATCAGTTGTGATTGGATCTACTGTGTGTGAAATGACAGGGACAGATGATAGTGCGGTTAAACAAGTATTGGAGGTCCTGAGAAACCTCAATCCTGAGGTGCTCGGAGCCTTGGTTGGGCTCATACAGGGAGCGAATGCCTCAACCTCTGCCATTGTCCGTGCCGCTGCTCCGATCAAACTTGATCTTCCACCGATTGATTTGAAACTTGATGGATCGGCTACATATCTTAGCTGGTCTCGCAGGATTG
>JAOWBN010187096.1:3346-16223 GCA_028565015.1 Pinguicula moranensis | reverse complement strand
TCGAATTCTGTTTCGCACAAATAGGAACAACATGCAACAAATTCTAGCCCCCCCCCCCCCCAAAAAAAAAAAAAAAACAGTATTTTTTTTTATAAAGTCAAACTGAAATAATCGTTTATTGAGTAAAACTTGTTTTTTTGGCTTAAGCAAGTTTTTCAATTGTCGCTGCACCGACAGTGTTTCCTCAGAGTTTAGGTAACTGATTTGACTAGATGCGTTTGACAAAATTAAGTACTTGATATTTGTAGAATGACAAAAAAGTAAAAGTTAAATTCTCCTACAAAAATTAACACCTACTAACAAAGGTGAGGGGTAGAATATGAATAAAATTAATAATTTGACACTTTTTTTTGATAATGTTCTTTAATTAACTTTTTTTTCAGGTAAGAGTTGTGTTTACCAAACAAATATTATTTGATCAAACTATTTTGAATATATAATATTCAGCAACTACAAAATTCATCAATAAAACTATTCATAACAGAAGCTCGAGATCCTATCTCCCAAACAAGCTTTGTAATTCTATGAGGATCCAATCTAGCTGTCATGATCAGCAAGGGCTGAGTTCATCAATTGGAGAAGACGAGATAAATTAGTCTCTGAACATAGTTAATTCAGGATATAATTGTAAATACGTAAGGGACAAATTGTACACATCTAGTGGGTAAGTGGGTATATACGATGTGCGACAAGAGAGCCAAATAAAATAATTAAATTTTTGTTTCATTCTTCTCCATTTAAATCTTGATCGGAGCTTAACCGCTTTCCGGAATTCATAATCTTGCATGATATCGGAGTCAGGTCCAATCCTGAATTCATTTGATGTCATTACTTATTATTCATCCGATCTTTCTCCTTTTACCGATTGATTACCCATTGGATTCAATCGTGATGGCTGATCTAGTTATTCACGTTTAATCTCCTACTCTGGCCATCAGTTCCAAGGTTTATACCATTGGCGATTCGCTGCACTTACAAGATTCCAAAAATATGAATCTGTATCTTCTAATTGTTCCTTTGAACAATATGAATTACCTTGCCTGGAGCAAGGAGATGCAGGTAGCCTTGCGCGCTAACAAGATATTAGGTTTATATACTGGAGAAGTGAAAATGCCTGTGATACCATAAGTAAATTAGGGAGGGATTTGTTAATTAAGGAAAACATGTAAAAGGAAAGGATTTACCACAATCAATCCTTTCCTTATTCCACAATCCCTCCCATAATTAATTGTGCTACTTTGCCTATAAAGAAGATGTAAAATGTTGAATGAAAAACGTGTAGGAGTAGGTTGATGATTAGGCAGCACACCAACCCATCTACTTCCTATAACACACACAAAGTCTATAAAATTAGCCGAATGAATTTGATTTTTGCAAGAGAAGAAGAGGATTTGTATACAAATTCTTCAAATCAAGTGTTTTCAAGTGTTTCAAGTTGGTATCAGAGCAAGTTACCGCCGCCACCGTCTCCCCCACCCAAAACCGCCGCTGCCACACCAGACACCGCCCGAAACCACCGTGTTCGCCGCCGTTCGCCGCGCGTCTGCCACCGGAGAAGAGGTGCCAAAGCACGCTCGTTCCGAAACATAGCGGGTCTTGGCCGGAAACGGCCGCCACTTGCTGATTTTGCGGTTAAAACCGCCGCGGATGGTTAGGGTTTTGGCACTATTTTTGTCTAATTTCTGGCGTGTTCTCCACCTCCAGCGTCGAAGAGCACGAATGTTGGAATCGTGTTGTTGAGATCTTCTCGTGGACATATTACGCGCCCATGCCGCCGTCACGCACCGCCGTCAAGTGCCTCCGCGCCACCACCGGAGCTACCGGAGCCCGAACTCTTCAATTATGCAAGCTCGTTGCACTCGTCAAATTCATTTTTGTAAATGTTCTTCCGTTTGATCTATATTTGTGTTTCCGTGGATGAATTGAATATATTGTGTTTGGATTGAAATGCCTAAACTTGGGGTGTTCAATTAGGCATGATGTGGAGGTGATAATTGATTGATTGTTGCCGAAAATATATAGTAATTGTAATAATTGTTGTGAAGTGCTCGTTGTAAGATGGAAGGAGAGGAGTATGACGCGATGGAAAAATGGTTGGAAGCATTGGCGAAACTCTATCCTGCTATCCTGTAGCTTATCCAAGGGATAATACAGGGGATGAGTGTTTCACCAATGCCGATTGTTCCAACTACCACACAAGTCAAGCTTGACCTACTAACTATTGAATTGAAACTGGATGGAGGAGCCTCCTATGTTAGTTTGTCCCGTCGAATTGAGACTACCTTAGTGGGTAAAAAATTGGGAAGCTATCTTACGGGAGATGAAAAGATAAAGTGACTGCTTAGATTGATGATTGGAAAGCAATTAATTCTCAACTAAAAGTATGGTTGTTAAACTCATTAACTCCTACCATCGCCTCCTCGATCGATGGTTTGGAGCTTGTTAGTGATATGTGGGCTCGACTGAAAAAGAATTAATCCAGAAAAGAAAATCAAATGCGTGTGTTTCAGATAGAAAAAGAGATTCGTGATATAGTTCAGAGAGATAAAAAGGTTGAAGATTATGCCGCTTGTCTCATCAAGTTATGGGAGGAAGTAGATTACTTCATACCTACCTTGTGTTGTAGTGATCCAACCTGCATAAGGGCAAAGAACGATGAGACAAATCAAACTATGAAGTTCCTGATGGACTTGAATCCCATATTCGGCCAAAGAAGGTCAATCATTCTCTCTTAATCTACCATACCGTCCCTTGATGATGGAATTGCTGCGATGATACAGGAGGAAAGTCAGATGGAATTACATTCTGAGTCTAGTGTTGTTTCGAGTGCTAAAGCTTTGTCTACTTCGACATTAACTACACGCACACCTACTTCAAAGGGAGAAAGTCGTAGTTGCTACAACTGCGGTGAAATAGGACATCTGATGGATTCGTGCCCACGTACCAAGAGAGATAGGGATCCTGGATGGCAAGGCAGTCAAGGATGAGGGGGTAACCGTGGTGGGGCTGGCAGGAGAGGTGGTGGACGAGGAGGTTATCGTACACACATGACTGTGGATGCGGAGGAGGATGAGTTTGGAGGAATAGAAGATGGTCCACTCACTGCACCAGATACGTTTGGTAATGTGGTTCTTCATACAAGAGGTATGTATGATACTATTGCACTTGCATCCGGTCCCACTATTGGCCCCCAAGGTTGGATTTGCGACTCTAGGGCAAACATACACGTGGCAGGTACTACTAGGAAGTTCAGTTCCTATACTCCTCTGGAAGTACCTTCAAGTGTTAAGACTGCAGACGGTACCGCTCGACCAGTGGTTGGTAATGGTATTGTACAATGCACAGGTACACTAACATTGTCCAAAGTTTTGCATGTCCCTTCATTTCCTGTAAACCTTCTATCTATTAGTTTTGCTATTTTTGAATTAAACTGTAGAGATATTTTTGATATCCCACAGGTGATCTTCCAGGAGAAAGGGTCAGGGAAGGTACTTGGGACTTGGACATGGCAGGACAGACTATGGTACATGGATCAGAAGGGGCCAGGAACTAGCCCATTTGCTAGTAGCAGAGCAGTCTGAGCAGAAAAAGAGGGTGTTGGCCTAGCTAATGCTATTAGGCGACTAGGTCATCCCTCCTTTTCCCTTATGAGTCGATTGTATCCCGATTTATTTATGCAGATTAAGAAGGACACATTAGTTTGTGATGTTTGTGAGTTGGGAAACCATACCTGAAGCTCATATGTTAGCTCTGGTCGTAGGAGTTCTCAAAAATTTGATGTTGTACACTCTGATGTTTTGGGGCCATGTCCGACTCCGACTTCTAATGAATTTTGCTATTTTGTGATGTTTATTTATTGTCATTC
The DNA here is from genome assembly GCA_028565015.1 of Pinguicula moranensis. Taxonomy (NCBI): domain Eukaryota; kingdom Viridiplantae; phylum Streptophyta; class Magnoliopsida; order Lamiales; family Lentibulariaceae; genus Pinguicula; species Pinguicula moranensis. The sequence goes on along the minus strand of JAOWBN010187096.1, from coordinate 12,358 downwards.
TCATATGACATGGTTACATTTGATGAAAACTAAGACTAAAGTCTTAGCTTGCTTTAAAGATTTTCATAGGGAAGTTCAAGCACAATTTGGAGCAAGAGTTAAGGTTCTGAGGTCCGATGATGGTACTAGTGCACAAACAAGCTATTTGCAGAATACTTGTCAACACAGGTAATTATTCATCAAACCACTTGTTTCTATACGCCCGAGTAAAACGGAGTTGCATAGAGGAAGAATCGTCATCTCCTAGAAATTGCAAGAAGCCTTATGCTTGAAATGAATGTTCCAAAATACTTGTGGGGTCGAGCGGTTATGACTGCTACTTTTTTGATAAATTGACTTCCATCTCAGATTCTGAATTGGTATTCATCACATGAGGACTGGATCGAACTAAGGACGTTTGGTTGTGTGTGTTTTGTGAAGGATAACCGGACTAGTGTTGGAAAGTTGGATCCAAGAGCCATCAAATGTGTATTTGTAGGATATTCAGTTACCCAAAAATGTTATGTCTGTTGGAGTCCAGTTGAGAGACGATCATTTGTCAATAAAAATGTTACCTTTCGTGAGCAGGAGCCATACTTTCTACAAGTAACATCCTCTCCTTTTGAGGACTGGCCGACTGGTGTACGACGAGAAGGGGATAATATCATAACCATTGAGGGGAGAAGGATGATGTAGGAAATGAGTTACTGACAATGACTGTGGGGGAGATTGTGTGTCCCTCATACCCACAAGACAACACAGGTGCATAGTCGGGAAGTGATGGAGAAATGAGTAATATAGAGACTCCACAGTTACGTCACCAGTATATGAGGAGATGTCCCCTTGTCCCAGTTTCTAGTACCTTGCTGACCTCGACTCTAGAGACACCTGAGCCACTGCCCATCATAAATTATCCAGATACCCCAAGTGACATTATTCCTTTTCCTTCCTCTCCCTCACCCCAACCGCTGAGGCGGACCGCCCGTATCAATGCAGGGGTTCCACTGGATCGGTATGATTTTTCTCAAGATATTGCTGAGCATGTTTCTTATTCTCACATATCACCTAACCATAAGACATTTATTGCATCTTTGTACAATGTTCTTGTGCCTAAGTGTTGGCAGGATGCAATGAAGGATAAAAGGTCGGGAGATGCCATGGTCGAAGAGTTGGAAGCAAAAAATGAAACCTGGGTGCTTGTACCACTGCTGCCTGAGAAAAAAGTTGTAGGATGTAAATGGGTGTTCACTGTGAAGCAAAATCCCGAATGAAAAGTGGAGAGGTACAAGGCACGACTAGTGATCAAGGGTTACAGTCAGACATATGGCATTGATTATGATGAGACATTTGCACTAGTTGCCAAGATGAGTACAATCAGGACCTTAGTCTTCATAGCAGCAAACAAAGGGTGGAGCCTACATCAACTCAACGTGAAAAATGCATTTCTTTATGGGGACTTACTTGAGGAGGTATATATGGAGATCCCTACAGGATTTGGCACTAATCAGGCAGAGGGAAAAGTTTGCAGGCTTAAAAAAAATCCTTGTATGACCTCAAACAATCTCCTAGAGCTTGGTTCGACAGATTTAGGAAGGCTATGGTGAACATGGGTTATCACCAAACCAATGCAGATCATACTGTATTTTTGAGACATACTTGCGATCATATCACAATGTTGGTTGTTTACGTGGATGATATGATCATTACAAAAGATGATGAGAGAGAGATAGCAGATCTAAAGGTTAGATTCGGCAAGAAATTCGAGGTGAAGGATCTGGAAGAGATGAGATACTTTCTTGGGATTGAAGTAGCTCGGGGATCAGAGGGGATAGTACTATCCCAAAGAATGTATGCCTTGGATCTACTCACGGAGACATGCATGCTTGGTTGCAAGCAGGCTAGGGTACCTATCGAGCAGAAAATAAATCTCAGGGCTGATGAAGTTGAACCTATGGATAGAGAGGGTTATCAAAGATTGGTTGGACGACTAATACACCTGAGTCATACCAGATCTGATATCTCATTTGCTGTGATTGTGGTAATCAGGTATATGCATGACCCGAGAAAAGGGTCACATGGATGCAGTGTATCAGATATTTAGATACTTGAATAATGCACCAGGGAAAGGATTGGTCTTTAGAAAAAAACGGGCATATGGGCATTGAAGAATATTGTGATTCAGATTGGGCCGGCTGTGTTGATGATAGAAAATCCACATCTAGATATTGCATGTTTGTAGGGGGCAATCTGGTCACCTGGATGAGTAAAAAACAATCAGTCGTTTCCCGTTGTACTGCTGAAGAAGAGTATAGAACCATGGCCCTCAGTGTTGCTGAGATGATGTGGTTGAGGTCCTTGCTGGAAGAGTTAAAAATAAGTGAAGGAGCACAGATGCAGATGTGGTGCGGTAACAAATAAGCTATCAGCATTGCAAATAACCAAGTCCAACATGACAAAACCAAGCACGTAGAGATTGACAGATTCTTCATCAAAGAGAAGCTGACCAGTGGGCTTCTAAAGCTAGGACATGTGGCTTCTAAGGATGAGACTGCTGACTGTCTTACCAAAGGCCTTAGTGTACTAGATTGGGATAGGCTTTGTAACAAAATAGGCTTGATTGATATATTTCGCCCATCTTGAGGGGGAGTGTTGAATGAAAAACGTGTGGGAGTAGGTTGATGGTTTGGCAGCACATCAACCCATCTACTACACCTAACACACACACACACACAAAGTCTATAAAATCAGCCGCATGAATTTGATTTTTGCAAGAGAAGAAGAGGATTTGTATACCAATTATTCAAATCAAGTGTTTCCAAGTGTTTCAAGTTAAAATACACGTTGAAATCATTAAGAAAAACTGTTTTCTCTATCAACTTGTCTTCTACTTTTCTACATACTATTCTGCTCTATCATGATATCAGAGCAAATGATTGATCTTTGAAGTAACCAAATACGCTTCATCATCTACCATGTCGCTTACCGAATCTAACAATGGGGAGAAACAACCGCAGAACACGGTGCTTCTCAACCCACTGTAGAATGAAGGCTTGACACAAACTGAGCAAGTCTCCAAACAGTTTGAAACAATGGTGAAATAGCTCAATCCCACCAGTCAGATTGTTGTCGGTATCAAGCTCAAAAACACCAACTATGGGCTGTGGTCTTGTGGTCTAGACTCATTCGGGTCGCTATCGGCAGACAGGGCTATTTATCACATTTAATAGGGACTCCACCAGCACCAAACGATCAAGATCCCCTGTTCCCACAATGGGAACAGGTGGATCTCAAGATTATCTCATGGATGCTCCATAGCATGGACACTGATTTGATGATTCAATATGTTGAGTATCCTACGGCAAAGATGATCTGGGATGCCCTCGGAACTATGTTCAACAGTGATAGTGATGGTCTACAAATATATGATCTATCGCAACAAGCCACCAAATAACATCAAGGAATCGACACTCTCAAAGAACTCTACGGGAAACTTCAAAGGATTTGGCAAGACGTCGATATACACCAGCCAAATCCGATGAGGTGTGAAGCAGATACATTGATCTTCAACCGCTTGAAGCAGGAGACCCGATTATTTCAATTCCTATCAAGCATTAATGATGACTACGATTCAATCCGGCAAGATATCCTAAAGGAGAAGCCCTTACCTTCAGTAGAAGTGGCCTATGCCGCGGTCCGCCGCAAGGCAACCTGTGTTGAGATCCTCAACACCAAGGCGTCTCACAGTGGTACCACATCACAAGGGGTTGCAAGGGGGTTTGCGGCAAAAAAATCAGCTGGATCAGACTGAGAAATTATCATCCCGTTCGGTGAAAGGCAAATCAAAATTGTACTGTTCGGATAGTGATCGGAAGGGGCATAGCACCGAAAGGTGCTTCAAGTGATCGAGAACTCTGGTTGTGGCATAGACGATTGGGGCATTCCTTAGTGGGGTATCTTAAGCTTCTATTACCTCAATTATTTCATAAAACAATGGATTTTATTTGTGATACTTGTATTCTGGCCAAACACCATAGACATTCGTTTCCTTTGAGTACTACTAGATCTTCTGAACAATTTTTGTTGATTCATTTGGATGTTTGGGAACTTGCACCGAGTACTAGTCATGTTGGTTTTAAATATTTTGTGCTATTTATTGATGATTGCGCTCGCATGACGTGGATTTACTTTCTTAAGCACAAATCTGAGGTCACCCCTAAATTCTTTGCCATAATCCAAATTAAGTTTCAGAAGGCTATTTGCATACTCTGCTCAAACAATGGAGGGAGTTTGCCAACTCAACTATGAATGCCTTTTTTCGGGAACGGGGACTGATTCATCAAACCTCATGCCCACTAAACCCACAACAAATGAATTTTCCAAAAGGAAAAATAGGTTACTATTAGAAATTACACGGGCACTTCTTCTTGAGTCTCGTGCACCTTCCTCCCTTTGGGCTGATGCACTCGACACAGAAGCCTATCTAGTTAATCGTCTTCCCACCAAAGCATTAGACCTCAAAATACCACTCCAGATGCTCAACAGTCTTACCCATGTCCCATCTAGTCTCACACTCCAACCTCATGTCTTTGGATGTACTATATTTGTTCATATTCCCAAAAGCGATTGAACCAAACTAGATCAATGTGCTCTCAAGTGCATATTTGTTGGTTATGGTCAAAATGAGAAGGGCTACCGATGTTATTACCCTCCTACTCATCGAATATATACCACGATGGATTGTGATTTTGTGGAGACCGAATATTATCAGACCACCAATTCTAGTGCTCAGGGGAAGAACAATACTCATAATCACATGAATTGAGTATCTATGGATGAAATGTTTTGATCGACTGTCCTGCCCCCCTCCATCCCAGTAGTACATCAGCCAAATGGGTCCTCGTCTGGTGACCCTGAGGTAAATACATTTGAACTACTTCACTGTTTTCAACTAACTCTAGTTGTCTCGATGATCACTCAGAACAGGATGTGGAGGTTGAACAAATACTGGAGGACATAAATTCAACCCACCCAACCTTCATACGTACTACCACCACGGGGCAACCGTGGAATTCCACCAAAACGTACAGTCTAGAACAAGTCTCTAAATCCAGCAAGTATTCATTGGCTCAGATGGTCAGGGGGAGCGTGACTGAGGGTGCAAAAGCATATGCGACTGCCATATACTCTGATACCAAGAACTACACAAGAAGCACAGAACAGTGAAATATGGAGCCAGGCTATGCAAACTGAGATGGATGCATTGATAAAAATAAAACACAAAGCAGATGGGACAGTAGAAAGGTATAAAGCTCGATTGGTGACCAAAGTCTATACTAAGACCTACGAAGTCAATTATTCAGAGACATTCTCATCGTTGGCTAAAATTGACACTATCATGGTGCTCTTCTTTGTAGCAGCAAATCTAGATTGGTCCTTGCATCAATTCGACGTAAAAGACGCATTCCTCCATAGAGACCTAAAAGAAGAAGTTTATATGAAAACTCCACCTGGATTCTTTGATCAGCATCAAGGACAAGTCTGCAGATTAAAGAAAGTGCTATATGAATTAAAACAATCTCCTCGGGCGTGGTTTGGAAGATTTACGATAGTAATGAAAAAATATGGGTGTAGTCAAAGCAATTCTGATCATACCCTATTTCTAAAGCAAAAAGGAGAGATTATTACCTGCTTAATCATATTAGATTATTCCAAGAATTTGAGTTGAAAGATCTGGAAAGATTGAAGTATTTTCTGGGGATTGAAGTTCTAAGATCCAAAGAAAGTATATTTATTTCTCAAAGAAAATACATATTAGATTTGCTGGCTGAAATAGTATTGTTAGATTGCAAACCAGTGGATACACCGATGGTGGCAAATCTAAATTTGAAGATAGATAAAAAAAAGCAGACCTAGCAGATCGTGAGCAATATCAGAGATTAGTGGGAAAACTAATATATTTATGCCACACTCACCGGGATATAGCATATGTGGTTGGAGTGATTAGTCAATTTATGCATAGACCACAAGTCGACCATTTGGAGGCAACTATGAGAGTAGTTCGATATCTAAAAGGATCTCTAGGGAAGGGTATCATATTTCGAAAGATGGTAACTTGAAAATTGAAGGATACACTGATGCAGACTGGGCAGGGGACCCAAATGACAGGAGATCTACCTCAAGATACTTTACGTTAGTGGGTGGAAATATTGTAACTTGGAAAAGTAAAAAACAAAAGGTGGTGGCCCTCTCAAGCTCAGAGGCTGAGTTCAGAGGTATTGCACGAGGGTTAGCTCAAATATTATGGCTACCAAAATTGATGAAGGAAATAGGGTATGCAGTTGAGATGGCATGCCCACCCATACAACACGATCGAATGAAACATATTGAAGTGGATCGCGACTTTATTAAAGAAAAGTTAGAAGAAGGAGTGGTCGCGCTTTCATATGTCAAATTAGAAGATCAATTAGTTGATGTCTTGACCAAAGCTGTACCAGGACCTGGATTTCAACGTGTATGGAGCAAGTTGGGAATTGAAGACCCTACAATTCAACTTGAGGGGAGTGATAGCATAAGTAAATTAGGGAGGGATATGTTAATTAAGGAAAACATGTAAAATGAAAGGATTGACTACAATAAATCCTTTCCTTATTCCACAATCCCTCCCATAATTAGTTGTGCTACTTTGCTTATAAAGAAGTTGTAAAACTACACATTGAAATCATTAAGAAAAACTGTTTTCTCTCTCAACTTGTCTTCTACTTTTCTATATACTATTCCGCTCTATCAGCCTGGACCTGATTTTGTTGATTTTGAGCAATGATTAGGTCTTGATTCCATAGTAATGGATTGGATCCATAATTCTCTGTGAAAAGACATTCTTGAAGCCTTCATTCATGGAAACTCCACTTCCGAGAACCTCTAACTGGAACTTCGGGGCATGCTTGGGCATTATTGTGGCTCTGTGATCTTTAAACTTATTCTTGCAATTACCTCGGCCAAGCAAGGTCCAAACAGGATTACCACCTACTATACACGACTCAAAAAATCTGGGACGAGTTGCAATGTCTCAAACCGTGCAAGATTTGTACCTATGGTGCTTGTTGTTATAGTGCCTGGAATGATTCCACCACTGACATGGATTGTGATCTTATGTTACAATTCTTGGTGGGCCTAATCCGATCTATGCATCGATGCTAGATAAATTTCTAAATATGGAACCTCTTCCAACTGTTAGCAAGGCGTTTGCAATGCTTCTACAGATTGAAACTAGTAATAGTTTTTTTAATCCTAATGATGTCAGAAATGGGTAAGGTTGCGTACATTATGTCCATTGCAAAATGGAGTTGAAAGAGTTATCATTGACAATTCTTTTAGTTATCATTGAAAGAGTTATCATTGACAATTTTTTTTTTACTTTTGTTTTAGTTAGTTTTGTAATTAATTTTTTATTTTAAGTTCTTTTGGATATATTTCAGTGAAAATGTTGATAATTTTTATTTAGAGTTTAGTGTTTTCTATTGAATTAGATTTTTATTTCAGTTATTATTTTCTCGATTCGATTCTGGTTAATGTTTTTTTCATCTCTATTTAATAAACATGCTTTATTAGTGCAAATCTATTTTGAGAATTATTTATATAAACAAATTAGGTAGTATAAATAAATTAGGTAGATTTTATTTAATTTTTATTTTATTTGAGTTAGTGAAATTATTATTTTCATAACTGTTGAACAATAAATTATTTTTTCGCCCCAAAAAAATGTATATTGCTCCTCTAAAAAAAATTATTTTTGCCTCTTAAATTTTTTTATAAAAAAATTTTTGGCCCCCCCTAAAAAAAATTTCTGCGTCCGCCCTTGGATCACCCATTTTCGGTTTCTTGATTTTCAATTCAATTGTTGTTTGCTATTTTCCTATCAGATCCCGGTGGAAGATTAATTTTTTAGCCATATTATCCATGTATAGGATTCTTGTTTCTCTTATTTATTTGGTTTCGGTTGATGATGCTTTATGCCTGATAATGGTTAGAATAAAGGAAAGGTAGAAAATCTTGGCTAACTTGTAAAAGGAAATGATCAATCATAATGATTATTTTCTTATTTCTTGAAATCCTTCCTCATCTCATAAAACTGTATATTGCCTATTTAAGCTCTGTATACCATACGAATGATATACAAGAATTAACACAAATTTGTTTTCTTGAAAACATTGTATCAGAGTAGGATAGAATCCTCAAATTCAACTAATAAAGCTCATCACCTATCCAAAAACAAGAAATTTTTCGACACCATGCTGGGTGATTCATCCAAATACATCACTCTGGCGATATTGCCCAATGCAAGTCAAGCCACGGAGGATCTCTCTACCCAATTTGCAAAATTTCTCAAACAGATTCACTCATCAGCCTCCCCGTCCATATCCCATAAAACTCAACGACCACAACTACTCGTTATGGTCCAGATTGATGTGGGGGCCATAGGAGGCAGGGACAACAACATATCACCAGAGTGTCGCCTACCCCGTCTCTCACCGACCCTGAATTTCCAAAATGGGAACAGATGGATCTTACCATTTGCTCCTGGATACTACATGCAATTGAAGCAGATTTAGTCAACAATTTTGTTGAGTATTCCTCGGCCAACAATCTGTGAGACAGACTTGCCACCACATACAGTAGTGGGAGTGATTCACTCCAGATCTTTGATCTCACAGTGAAGGCCGACCGACAGCTACAACAAGGGACTCTGGAACAATTATACAGCACCTTTCAAAGGATCTGGAGCCGGAGACAATCGAATCTCATAACATCACCCACAAACATCGCAACATTTAGTCTACTCCATTCAAAGATGTGGCTATTCCAATTTTTGGTAGCCATAAATGACAACCACAATGTTGTAAAACATAATCTTCTCAAGGAAGACCCCCTCCCCTTGGTTGAAGCGACTTATGTCGCTCTTCGCCATGAAATTGCTTGCCTGAATATTCTAAACTCAGCAAAAAGCAGCAACAGTGACTCTTCATTGAGGATAGG
>JAOWBN010187086.1:0-16223 GCA_028565015.1 Pinguicula moranensis | reverse complement strand
ATCTTTGCATGACTATCGTTATTACATTATTTTCATTGATGATTATTCTCGTTTCACTTGATTTTACTCTCTGAAGCTACAAGTCAAATTTCCTTGACACTTTCCTTCACTGTCATGCCTTTGCTAAAAAGCAACATTCGGCGTCTATCCCAAAATTTCAGAGTAATGGTGGCACTGACTTTACTAATTATTGTTTTAAAAATCATCTTCACGTGGCATTCGTTATCAACTTTCTTGTCCTAATACCCTCGCTTAGAATGGTTGTGCTGAGAGGAAGCATCACCATCTCACTATTCTTTTCTACTTTCATACTCTTCTTACTTAATAGGTTGATGCGTTAAGTACTACAGGCTACATTAATAACCGGTAGTCATCGCCACTCTTAATAGATATCTTTCCTTTTGAGTTACTTTACAGATCTTCTCCGAGTAATGATCACTTTCATCTTTTGGATTATCAATTTTTTTTTTGTTAAACCAAAACTCATTGGGTATAAATAAGGAGTACAAAGATACTATACAGAGAGACTACATAAGAAAACAACAGAAAAGCTACATAATAAAATACTACTACCATGTACACATAAGCTTGCTCAATCAATATCCCTTCATTGATTATGCTCTGTAGTAGTATTTGAAGAGTATTAATCAGCAACAGGTGTGACTATCACTCAAACTTTAGAACAATACTCGTCCACTTCCTTTAGGACTATCAATTCCCAATTATTGTTTAGAATTGGTACACAACTCATTCAGAACTATACATGTAGCAGAGTTTCAGATGTGACTAGGTCTGTGAGTAAGTCCCTTATATTGGAATATAATGGACTTGTTGCTCATCAATCCAGCTATATGATGAAAGTGTGAAATGTAGGTAACTTATAGATTTTATCAGCCAATCTGCGATGGAGTATGGGAATAATGTCCCTGTTCTCCTTGATCTAATCCAGTGCCAAGATGTGCTTTGGATAGTTTGCACAATCTGCATTATATTTATTTCAGTGGTTGGAAGTGTGACAGATTTCTTGTTTCATGTAAACCTGATCATGGCTAACCAAATTGATTTCTAGGCATCTTCATTGACATTTGGGGGTTTAGTTGCGGAGAAACTCTGCAGTGTTGGATCTTGTAGCTCATTGATTAGTCCCATGTCATCAGCTGATAGCCACGCTTTCACAGCCTTCCAGATCTACACATTACCAAACAATTATTGAAAAGATATTTAGTTGACTCACTACCTGAGTGACACAACGGGAAACTGATATCCTGTCCAGAAGGTATGATATGCGGCCGCTGTAGGATACCCTTGATTGGCAGTGTATTCTGTATCAACTTCCAAGCAAAAATTATTGTTTTCTTTGGAGCAATGCTATTCCAAATACTGAGAAGGTTGCTTTTTTCATATGGGGTGTAAGCGGGAGTAATTCAGTAGTGATCCGCTTGTATGCGGCCTTTACTATGTACCTACCATCCGTGCTTCCTTCAAATAGGTACCTATCTTTGCTTGATTCATTTGGTGTTTTGTCCAGTAGAAAACAGAATATATTAGTTAGGTCATTAAGTTCAATGTCCCTCAACTGTCTCCTTCATAACCATGCCTAGTACCAAGTATTTGCAACCCAATGGCCTATTTCGGATATGTAGATATCCGTGTTCAATGTAACTCTATACAATCTTTGATCTCTTTCATCTAAGGATATATTATTGTGCCATTTATCAATCCAAAACCCGATGCCTTCACCATATCCTGAACTAATCTTTGTGTTTTGACTAAACTGTTGGAACTTAATGTCACTTGTAAGTTGTTCCACCAACTGGAAGCATACATTCTACATTTTCTCTTCCTCTCAGACTCCTAGCATCAGGCTTTCTTAGTTCTCTGAATTCTCTTGTTAGAAGTATACCTCCTCTACTATATTTTGATCTAAGTATCTCCATTGCCAGACTTTTCTCATCAGACAAGATCCTTTCTCCCCATTTTCCAAGCATGGATGCATTGAAAGCACTCGGACTGCGTACTCCCATACCTCCTGCTACAGTGTAGTTATATTTTTCCAAGCTATCCAACATATCTTCATACTATCCTTATTGCTTCCCATAACAAGGATCTCTGAGAGGTGATCAGCTTCTTGATAACAGATGAAGGAGCTTTGATGAATCCAAACAAATGAGCTGGTAAGGTAGCAATGACTAATTTTAATAGTACTAGCTTGCCTCCAGTGGATATTTTTGTGTTGATTCGATAATTATGCATCAATGAAGATTGCAAGTGTATAAGTTGCAACAAGTAATAAAGTGATAAAGTCGAGTATCAAATCACGAGAATTGAAGCAAATAAGCACCAACTATAGCTTGTTTGCATGCAATTTGGACAAACAACAATTTAAATTGAGTCCACACTAATTTCCAATGTATGAATGCAAACAAAACTAAGTAAATCTTTTTCGTATTTTTTTAGTCATTTAACTAACACAATTTAAAGGTTAACTTATTGGTTGTATATCTAGAGAAATGACTTCACCTCTATGTGCATACATATGTGAATGGCTAATCAGTTTGTTTGTTAGATTTGTCAACATAGTTGTCTACTAATTTGGTCTTACAGTAACTTCTCTAAGGGATTAGTTGTCTCATGCAGTGGTGCAGGTAGTCATCTCTAAAATTTGGCACCTATATACCAAGACGCACTATCCCACATAGTCCTCTCTCGACATGGTCATGCCCTTCTCTCGAATCTCATCAATAGGCTTTGAAAAATTAGTTACAGTTTATTTGGCCCAATAATATTCTTTTTCTGCATAGTAATATTGGAGGCCCCTATTTTCGTGAATTTTGATGTTGGAACAGGGTTGTTTCAGGGTCCATACCTATGACATACTGAGACTTAGTACTAGTCCTAATTTCTCAGGTTATTGTGTCACTCCTAAATTTCGTAACCACTTGCCAAATGATGTTTCACTCCATGTTTAAACCACAAGTTGCTACTATCCAGCAAATCGGCAAAGATTAGAAGATCAATATCATATCATTACATTTGAGAATTGATAAGTATGTAGTCCCCAACATAGGTTTGTTTTATACCCCTCCCCAAACTTAGAGTTCAAGTGTAATGGTAAGCAAATATGCTTAATATAAGGATATATATATATAAGAGAGAGAGAGAGAGTTTGGGCATCCCTATTTTGTCTCAAAAAGAGCTTGGGTTGCCTACGAAGAACCTTTTTTTAACATCGCTAACTTAAGATTCAGAAGTTCTAATCCTTTAGTTGGACAACCACAAGGTTGTTCGTGTTCTTATCAACAAGATACAGCTTCAACCTTTTCCCATTCACCTTATCCCATTCACCTTAAATATCCCTTTTAAGGGTGGGAGATCTCTACTGCTTCATGCGGGGATTCTTGGGTTACTTCAAATGGAAAGGACTATCTAGATTTTTGTTTCCCTGGGAATAGGTAGATCCATGAGTTAAAAAGCAATACTTTTTGCCCGGGGTAGAAGGTACACCAGTCAATGTGTTTGTCGTATCACATTTTTCTATCGTTCTTTGTATATTTTGGCGCTTTCATACGCATCGTTTCTCAACTCATCTATTTCACTCATCTGTAGAGTCCTTTTCTTCCCAATGTCTTGCATATCAAAGTTTACCTTCTTCATTGCCAGTAGGCCTTATGTTCAAGATCTATTGGGAGGTGGCATTACATTCCATAGACCAATCGGTACGGAGATATCCATATGGGTATGTTGTACATTGTTCTGTATGCCCAAATCGTGTCATCCAAACACTTTGCCCAGTCCTTTCTTGAAGAGCCAACAGTCTTTTCAAAAAAAAATTAATATCTTAGTTAGATACTTCAGTCTTGCCATTTGTTTTGGTAGGTAAGCATAAGATGGTGATCATCATATTTTGCAAAAAGAGCTTCAAACTATTTGTTGTAAAAATGAGATCCATAGTCACTTATAATGTAATGAGGTGTTCCAAAGCGTGTGAAGATGTTTGCTCGCAGAAACTTCAATACATTTGTTGCATCATTGCTGGGCAAGGCCACAACCTCCACCCACTTGGAGACGTAGTCAACTACCACAAGGAAGTACTTCTAACCGAAAGAAGGTGGGAAAGGTCCCATGAAGTCTAAGTCAACTACTACAAGGATGTACTTCTAACTGAAAGAAGGTGGGAAAGGCCCCATGAAGTCTTTGCCATAGATATCAAAATGTTTCACTTCCATGATAGATTATTGGGGCATTGTGCTTTTTTTTTTATTAATTGGCCCCGTGCTTTGGCATCGGTCACATTTGATGAAAAATGAGTGTGCGTCCTTGAATAAAGATGACAAAAAAAAAAACACTGCAATACTTTGGTTGGTATACGGCTTTCTCCAGAGTGACCACCACATTCCAATGAGTGACAATGACTTAAGATGGAATTCATCTCTCCTCATGAATAAATCTTCAGATAACTTTATCCGAAAAGAACTTGTTAGGTTGGGTTCATCCCAAAGGTAGAGTTTGACTTGGGAGAAAAAATAATTTTTTTGCTGATATTTCATTCTCGGTGGGGTGACTCTACCGCGAGAAAGTTGACATAGTATACATACCATGGTGGTTGAGTTACATGCATCACTAACAATTCCCTGCAAGGGTGATTCTTCAGCATGGCTGAGTGCCCTATTGAATGCAAGTCTTGTTCCATGTAGGAAATACTCCTCGTATTATATTACTGAATACCATTGCTTGGCACACTTTAAACTTTGCTTTCTCACCCCGTATCTGTAATGTGAGTTCACCCCTTATTACATCAATTAGTACTCCTCCTGTAGCTACAAATGACCTTCCTAAGATAATGAGAATATCTTTGTCCTCTTCCATGTCCAGAATCACAAAGTCTGCTGGGAAGATAAACTTGTATTTTATAGATCTATTAGCAAAATGTATCTCTAGAGTGTTTGATAGATCTATCCACAAAATGTAGAGATATTGTTGTGGGTTGGGCTTCTCCCAGTCCTAATTTCTGAAAATGGACAAAGGCATTAGGTTAATAGTAGCACCTAAATCACATAAAGCTTTATCAAAAGTGGAGTGGCCAATAGAGCAGAGAATAGTGTGAAACTCCTTGGATCTTTTAGTTTCGGGGGCAACTGCTTTTGCAAGATGGCATTGTATTCCTCCATAAGAACCAACGTCTCATAATCTTTGAACTTTTGTTTGTGTGGGAGAATATCTTTCATGAGCTTCACATAACATGTTTGCTCGAGTGCTTCTACAAAGGAATATTAATGTGAAATTTCTTGAATACTTCAAGAAATTTCTGGAATTACTTATCCAGTTTTCCTTAATTCAGCCTTTGAGGAAAAGGGATATATGTCCTTTGTTAAACTTCTGGTTGAGGAAGTGCCTCTTCCTACCTCTGCTCATCCTTCTTCCTTAGGTCAGGTGCCTGTGTGGGTCTCTTTCCACCTCCTTTCCACTACTTAATGTGATAGCTTTGCGTTGATCCTTAAAATAAAAACACCTCTGTGGTGCTAGGAAGTACACCTTGTGGTCTCCAAGACAACTTTTTAGCTAGTTGCCAAACTAGTGGTTCTAACTCCTTATGGCCACTGCCTGGTCTTTTATACTTGATCTGGTTCCAGTATAAAATCATTTGAGGCAACAACTAGTTGTCCTATCAAGTCTGCATTAGTCTTTGTGGTTGCTGCCAACTGGTTTAGCACCTCTTCATTCTGAGGCCTTGGATATGTAGGTTTTTGCCCTTGGGTTTGAAATTGTGAAGAGCTTTGTTCTGTGGTTTTGGTGGCATGCTGGTTGTTGCTCCATGACAAATTTGGATGATCATTCCTTCTGGGATTAAAATTGTTTCTCTCATAGTTGTTTGAGTACTTCTACTAGTTTCCAATGTAATTCATTTGCTCCATAGGAACATTATTCATTGAAGTCTTGTCCAGGCACAAGTCAAAGGGGTGTCCCCCTCTACAAAATTCACATGATTGATGATGCACCATCATAACAGGCTTTGCCGTTGTGCCCTGAGACAGCCAGTTCTCCATTTGTACCTTCATAGCATGCATAGGTGCTTGCCAATGTATCCACCTTGTCAACCTCATACTTCTAAGTTGTTTTCCTATTACATTCTTTTCCATTCGGCCACCTATAACAATTTTGAGCCATTGCTTTAACATGGTATATGCCTCATTATAAGATTTTTTTTCATGAAATTACCATTGGCTGCAACATCAATTTTTCTCTGTATGGTGCTTTCCAGTCCGTTGTAAAATGCTTGAACTTGCCGCCAATGAGGTAGTCCATGATTGGAGCAAATTCTCAATAAATCTTTGAATCTCTCCCAAGCTTTTTTTTTAGTTAGGCCAAAATTTCATTAAAAATAAAAGATTTACAGAAAAGTTGGAACCGAAGAGCACAAACCGCTCTTGATATTACAACACCAAACCCTATTAGCTACTCATGTTTAAAGAACATACATTAGTGACCTCTATACTCAACGGCTGAGCAGGCCGCCAGTATCCATTATTTTATTGCTTGCCAAGGGTCCTCGCTGTCAGCATCACCCTATGGATGGAACACAGCTCCCCTATAGCCTTTGGAGTACTGGCTGCAGGAGTCTTTACTGTCAACTTATCAATTCATAGCACATCTCTATTATTTTATTGCTTGGTAAGGATCATAGCTGTCAACCTATCATCCTATGGATGGTACACAGCTCACCTATGACCATTAGAAGATGACTATAGATTTGTACACAGCTCTGCCTACGTTTCTGAAAGCGTCCGGAGATTGAGAGTAATGCGTTCTTCAACGCAAGTGCAAAACAACTATTTGGATTTTTAGTATCTGACAAAACTGAATTCTGAATGTAAGTTTTCTAATCACGTCAACTAATAATCACCTGTTGAACCTGTACCACACAAAACTTGCAAGATAAAAACTTATGAATGAAGTAGGTGAGTAATCATTGATATTCCAGCCAAGGAGAAAGCTATTTGAAAGATAGTACCTGAATCTCGTTAGCCTTGGCCTCAATTATCAAAAACCAACTACCTGCTAATAGCTTCAGCTATATATCATGGTTGTATTTCGAAGGAATTGTATGCATCAGTTTACATCCGATTAGATTCTTTCTGCCAATAAGTAATTACTCTTTCATTAACCGTCCTATGTCTGGAAATCTTACCAGCTGCAAAAGTAACCATATGGCAGAGATACCATGTACGAGACTTTTTTGTATTCAATTTGTTACCACATAACAGAAATACCCTATTGCAATGCTCCCGTATAGCCTTTGGAGTAACCATATGAATCTCTCTTAAGCTTCATATAGAGTTTTTTAATCCTTTTGCCTGGATGAAGTAATTTCACTCAAAATTCTCGCAGTCATGGATGGTGGAAAGAATTGTGTCAGAAATGTTTTTTGCAATTCATCCCATGTGCGAATTTAATCGGATAGTAATCACTGAATCCATCTCCTTTCTTTGTCTCTTAAGGAAAATGGGAAAAGTCTAAGCCTGATAACTTCTGTGTCACTCCAAAGTACTTACAGGCGCCACATATTTCAACAAATGCGCTCATGTGTGAATTTTGACCATATGTAGCAGAGCCTCCTTATGTTAAGTGTTGTTACAGTAGCTGCATGGTTGATGGCTTTAGCTCAAAGTTATTAGCTTGGATGATAGGTCTTTTAATAAATGGTGCTTCTTTCTTAGCTTGAGTTAACGCAAATTCTTCCATGTGTCTATCATCCTCATATGGTACCGCAACTAACATTTCCTTGTCACCTTGCTTTGCCACATTTCTCTAATTTATCCGTACATCTCTTTGCCCTCTTCTTGGTGCTCTAGCAGTTCTGTTAGTCTTCGGATCTCCCAAAGCTGAGTCTTCACCACCATATGGGTTCATTCATGCCCTGCACTTGAACGAGTAGTAGGTAAGGTAAAAGAAACAAACGCCCAATCTAGATACAAACTCACTTGATGTTGATATTATCTGAACTAAAAATCCTCCGCAACGACGCCAAAAACTTGTTGTGTTGATTTGGTAACTGTGCATCCATGAAGATTGCAAGTGTACAAGTTGCAACAAGTAATAAAGTGATAGAGTCGAGTATCAAAACACGAGGATTGAAGCAAATAAGCACCAACTAAAGCTAGTTTGCATGTAATTTAAAAAAAAAAACAATTTAAGTTGAGTCCACACTAATTTCCAATGCATGAAAGCAAATTAAACTAAGTAAATCTTTTTGGTATTTTTTTGACGTTTACCTAGCACAATTTGAATGATAACTTCTCAGTTGTAGATCTAGGGCATTGACTTCACCTCTACGTGCATACATATGAGAATGATTAATTAGTTTGTTTGTTAGATTTGTGAACATGGTTGTCTTTTGGATTTGTCCCTATAGTAATTTCTCCAAGAGATTAGTCGTCTCATGCGGTGCTACAGGCTCATCTCTTGAATCTAGCACCTACATACCAAGACGTACTATCCCACAAACTCCTCCCTTGACATGGTCATGCTCCTCTCTTGAATATGGCATGACCTGTCAAGGGACATTTGCCTCAGGAAATCTACTCACACGGGCCCCGTCTCCATGAATGCTCATCTTTCGAATGTCACATTCTTAAGGCTTGATGTTGATTTTACCATAGTCCAACTAAATCTCCTCTCTTGAATCTCAAACTATCATGAGTACTGATAGTTGGTTATCAAACAACTACTAGCTTAAGATGAAAAGCAAAAAAACCAAATAAACAATGTATTAAATCTAACAACTAAACATTCAAAACACATCCATCATACAAAATACACGTAGGGCTACATCTTACTAGTGAGAGGGTTTAGCTCATAATTGGAATACAAACTTCCCTACTGGGGAATAAAGTAAAAGCCATAGGTTAGACAACTCGATTGGGTTGGCTATGTTATTCCTTTGGTTGTCCCTTTTTTGTTCTCGGCCAAGAATTCTTTGGATGGATCCGATTTTTGGCTTTTATATGTTTGCGCACTTTATTAGCTTCTCGAGTAAGCTATTGCAGATATTTTTTGTGAATAGGGGCAAAATTGTCAACCCATTAATTACCGTACAAGTAGGGTAATCCATTTTTCCGCAAACATGCATCGAACAGTTTTCTAGTTTGCAGCAACGGGGATGTGGCCTCATTCCAATGAGTATTTTCCTCTTTTTTTACCATTCATGTGATGCTTATGTTACGCCCTTGCAAAAGACAATAAATGAGTCTATACAAACACTTCTTTCTATTGTGGAGTGACCACTTTTGAGATAAAATAGGTGCAGAGACCAAGCCTATAAAATATATACTTGTGATACCATAAGTTTAGAGCTCTGCTAAACTTCTCTAAAATAGGTTCTTATGTGGAGTGTTTGTTGGGATTATCCTCCACGGGTAGTCCGAGATATTTGAAAGGAAATGAAACTATTTTGCAACCCATGCAGGTAACCATGTCCTACACTATTGACTGAGGCATATTGATTCCCAGGAGGTTACTTTTGTAGAAATTTATACGCAGACACGAGGCAATCTCAAAGTTTTGAAGAATATCTTTGAAGGATTTAATTGTGCTTCATGATACTTGTCCAAACAGTAAGGTGTCATCTGTGAATTGCAAATATGATAGATGGACCTTATCTCTCCCAATTTCAACTCCTCTTAACATGTGCAGATTTGCAGCCTTATTGATCCTGACAGATAAACCTTCAACAACTATTAAGTATAAAAAAGGTTATAATGAATCAACTTCCACTAACCCTCTCTTAGGATAAAATTGTTTTGTAGGGATGCCATTAATAAGAAATTGAAGTAGAGCTGACTCCAACAACTCCTTAATCCACCATATCTAGCTTCGAGGGAATCCCATTTTAGTCATTACATCCTACATATAGAGCCATTTGACAGTGTTGAAAGCCTTCTCGAAATCTACCTTGAATATGGTTGCATTTTTTTTTCAATTTCTTAAGTTCATCAACAACCTCATTTGCTATCAAAACACCATCAAGAAGAATTTTGCCGTTAATAAAAGCCATTTTCGGAGATAAGATTTCATCCATGACTGCATTGATTATGTTTGATAACACCTTTGCAATAATGTTAGCCATAGAACCTATTAGTGTAAGAGGTCAATAAACCTTAACTTTAATGGGATATCAGTTTTGGCAAGTAGAGTGATGTGAGTTGCATTGCTACTTTTGGTTAGCTTACAATTTTTGTAGAATTCCAAAAACATTTGACAGATATCAGCCTTCATCAAATAGGTAAAATGCTTGATAAACTTGAACTTTTATCTTTATGGGCCAAAGACTTTTTCTACTACCACAGTCTTTAATTGTAGCCAACATCTCTCATTCTGTGAAGGGTTTCACCAGGTTTGTTTCTGACATGGGGAGAGCATTTTGAATCTCATGTTACTGATCCTAGGTCTTGACCAAGATATCTATGTGTATTTTTCCTCAAAGTGTTGTTTGAACCAATTCTTCACCAAATCTGTGTCATCTAACCAAGAAGTACCATCCCATACTCTATTAATAGAATTCTTTCTCCTATTCTTGTTGATCCATCTGTGAAAAAATGCAGTGTTAGCATCTCCTTGCTGAATCTAGTTAATACGAGATTTTTGGAATAGCAAGCTATATAGATTCTTCGTGATTGTAGTCAATTCTTCCCTAAGACAATGATGATATGTTGAGATGCTTCACTGCTATGTTGCAAGGTATCCCATTTAGCTTCCAATTCTTTTTGTGTAAGCTTTCTTAGAATCTCTTTACGTTTAGCCATTAAGTTTCTTGGTGCCAATGGATTCCATGTCTTTATACCAACTATTATTGCTTTTATCTTTGTTTTAATTATGTAGCTAGCATATCCTAGTGGGCAGGTATTAGTCCAGATGTTCTCTATCATATATATGTAAGCTTTTTCTTCCAACCAGCAGCTAAGAACCCTCAACGGTTTAGGGCCCCAGTCCTGAACTTTAGAGTAGAGGCTGACTGGACATGATCAAAATCATCCTATCAAGTACTGACTGAATACAAGTTGATTCCTGACAAAGAAAACTTTCATTGACTAGAAATCTATCTGGTTTGCTCATTGCTTTAAAGGATTTTGGAAACCAGGTGTATCTATTCTTTACGAAGATTCTCAAACTGCATGTCACTAACAAAGGACTTGAAGAAAGGGAGATCTCTTGTTCATTAGAGCGATAAACTGTGCATCTTCTTTCACTTTCATCCAATAAGACATTAAAATCCCTCATGTGACACCATTTATCCTCTTCCCTCCCTGCATGAATGTCCAATATTTCCTTCCATTGACTCAGCTTGGATTGTAGATTGCTTTTTCCATTGATGTTTATCATATTTGAGATTGATTCTTCTTTGTTCCATGTGCCAGATATCTCTATAACACTCTCACCAGATAAGATGTTTTTCCTATTGAATTTCTTTTTGTTCCATATGCACAGGAGACTTCCAGATTGGACTACAGATCCCTGATAGATCAAGTCATATTCACTATCAAACCATTAGTAGTCACACAGCTTCTTGTCTATATGTTCCATCTTTGTCTCCAGGAGGCTTATGAAGTTTGCTTTCTGTGCCAATATTTGGTCCTTTACTCTCTTTCTACTTCCCGGTCCACACAAGCCTCTAACATTATAAGTTATTGTCTTAATTCAGAAATGAGCATTCCTCCTTTCTTGCTACTACCATAATTAGCTGCCTTCATTACCATGCAGTTATGGTAATTAATTTGCATGAGTACATGGTGTGTTTCCTTTGGATTTGGACCATAGGTTAAACCTAAATCATACCCAATTGCTATAATAGATTGAGCTTCAACATTGTTATGATCTAGAGATAAGTTGCATTTGGGAGACTCAGGCATAGTTTCATGAGACTTAAGACATTTTTTGCTGAACCAGACGACTAAGCCATTCATCAAGCATTGCTTGATCTCTTTATTTGACTAGATCAACTTCTTTTATTATTTGACTTATGTTTTTTGGTCCACCCCCTTTACATATCTTCACCATAGATTTCTTTGATAAGGGTGTAGTGTGAAGGTTCACTGAGGTCTGTGATTTTTTTGCCGAGAGGTGAGAAGTCCTCTGCATAGGACTTTAGTGGAAGTGTTGCCTCCATCTATCGAACTATAGCCTGGGTACAATCGTCTTGCAATTTACTACTATCTTTGTTGTGTTCAGTGGACTGAAGTAAATGAGGGGGCTGGCTCATGTTGCAGGACACCAATAGGGATTGTTGGAACTAATGATTCATGTACCTAAGCTACCTCGCTTGTAAGTGCCCCACCTACCTTCCTTGTTCTTCTATATCCTTGAGGGAAATAGTGGATTCTTTTGTAGTAGATAATATCCCACTATCTATAAATACCCCTCCTACCACCTCTGTTAGTACCTTTACCAGATGTGCATTCCTCGGCTCTTATGTTTCAAGTATTAATTCCTCATTAATGTCACCTACCAACTTGGCTTTGGTACTTTGTGAGGTGTTAGGCCACCAATCCAATTTAGTTGGTACTCAAAAAATGTCCGTAGATCTTTGATTTGAGCATAAATTATCAGAAATAGTATCCCTAAGTCTGTCAGTATGGATAGGGACCTCATTCAGGGTTGTCTTGACTTTTGTACCAGGAGTAGTATTAATGCATATTCCTAGATCACATGTAGAACTCAAATTAGAATTGAGTTTGGAGTCGTTAAGATTCTGGAAGAACTTAAGCTCTGTCAACAATGTCAGACCATTCTAAAGAGCAGTTTTCAGAACTTTGGCTGTTACTAAGATCAGTTGCACTTTCATCGGTTTCTAGCCAAAGGTTAGCCTGAAATTTGTCGGCACTAACTTCAGTGATATGCAGTTTGAGTGATGTACCATCTACCACACTAGTTAGAATTTGGATTATCTGTGATCCGATTTCAGTTTGAATCAGTAGCTACAAAACCTCGAGAAAATGATGTTGAGTTGTGCATTCATCAATTTCGATTAGCTTGCCTACCTTAGCTCTAATTTTCTTCAGTATCGGCTTGCTCCGGAGTTGTATAGGTAACCCATATATATTTATCCATCGTAGACGCAATTTGTATAAGGTTTTGACCAATACTTCAGACTAAGGAGATAAATAAGTCAACCAAAACATGAGCCATTCAATATCATTTTCCATCGGATTCTTACTATCATGTTCTTCCGTGATAAGTACATTACTCGCTCCCATGGGGCTAACAATGATGCTAAGATAGTCGGTTGTCCTGAGTGCCATTTGCAAGTTCCTCTAATCAACCTGATATTTTAAAGTACCCACACTACTAAGATTGAGCCAAGAGGAAGATTCATTCACCGTTGTGAAGGTTAGTGACAGATCTATTTCCTCACCTACCATAGGTTTAGCCATCTTGAAGGGTGGTGAGGGTGTTGTAATCAGCTCCTTATAAGTTGATGTGCCATCCGTCAATCCTTTGCCCAGAGTAATTCCCAGGATGGGCTCAATATTGGGTTTTGTGATCACTCTGGGATTTTGTACAGGAAATTTACCCAACATCTTAGGAAATTTTCTCGGGATGGGCTCAATTTTTTTTATTTTGTATACCAATCACCGTGGTGTAGCTCAAACCAGGACAAACTTGGGAAGGATGATTAGATCTCAGCAAGAGGGGAGTTTTGCCTGCTTTGATAGCGACTCTCCTCAGTTGTTTCATGTGGTGAGTAGGGAGGATGCACTTATTCATGCTAAACAGGAGGAAAGTGTCAGAAGGATAGATGCTAGAATTTGGGACAGGGACGAGTGCTTGAGGTCTAGGACAAGGACAAGGAATAAGGAACAAGGTGCAAAAAAGTATAGGACTCCCAGGTGCATAAGGCATCCTCGAGGAGAGAGAAGTGAATTCTAGGCTCAGCACCGCTATACACCGACGAGTTACCATGGTAGTGTTCATCGTGTTTTCCTTTGCTTGAAGGATTAATGTCCTTGTAAGTTTTCTCCTCTCAATCTTCCCTGTGTCTTCCTAGGTTATAGCTCCTCTTATAAGGGCTTTCTTTACCTTGATCTCTCTTCTTCTCCTCTATATAATTCTCACAATGCTCGCTTTGATGAGATTTTCTTCACCTTCCACGTTTCCCATCCTCTTCCCTCTCTCTGATCTGGATGTATCTGTTTTTCTTGATCCTCCTGATATTGCATTGTTATTCTCTGATCCTCCCTTTGTCACTCCAATCTACCCAAACCCCTCTACTTGTACTCTTTGTCCCTTGTTCTTATGATTCTCTCTCTTCCGCTCCTCCTTCTTATGTCCATTCTACCCCTTAGGATGTTCCGTTGGCTTCTTCCCATTCCTCCTGAGGATGTTCTATTGGATTCTTCCATCCTCTCTTAGGATGCTCCATTGGATTCTCCGCCTTCTCAAGTTTTGGTTGGCTCTTATCTCATGATTATTGCCAAGGTAGGAGTGTTTTGTTATCGCATTATTACTAATTAGTATGATACTAATCATTCTAGATTTATCTCTGTACTTCTTGCTTCTACCAAGCCTCATGGATTCAAATCTTGGATTTTTTCTATGGATGAGGAGATTTATGCGCTTCATAAGAATCATACATGGGATCTCAATCCTCGGGCCTCTAGGGCCTATGTACTTAGTTCAAAGTGGGTTGTTTGGACCAAGTATCTTCACGATAGTTCAGTAGAGCATCTCAAGGCTCGTCTTATTTCTCGTGGTTTAACTTAGATACCTAGCCTTGATTGTTTTGATGCCTTTAGCTATGTTGTCAAGGTTACCACTATTCTCATTGTTCTATCTATTACTATTTCTCGTGGTTGGTTTCTCCGCCAGTTGGATGTGAAGAATTCCTTTTTGAATGGCTACTTGGCTGAGAATGTTTACATGGAGGAGCCCCTTGTCTATGTTAATCCTTTGTACTTGGTCATGTTTGCCTTCTCAAGAAGGCCTTTCATGGTCTCAAGCAATCAAGCCCCTCATTCCCGATTTGAGCAATTTAGCACCTTTCTGAGATACTCTTTGTTTCTCTTATAGTCGTGCTACCACCTTACTATTTATCTTTGATTGTGATTATGCTATAATCTATTTGTTCCTCTATGTGTACGACATTATTGTCAGGGGTACTAGTAATTCTCTTCTAGATTATTTTGTTCGCCGTATACGTACTGAGTTCGTGCTCAAGGATCTGGGCCCCCACTTAATTTCTTGGCCTTGAAGCTTCTTCATTGATTCGGCTGAAGTATGCTCGTGATATTTTTGCTCGTGTTCAGGTTCTGGATAGTAAGCCTATCAGTACCCCCACGGTGATATCTCATTATTTATCTTCTGATGTTAATCCTATTGATGATCTGACTATGTATCGCTCTTTCGCAAGTGTTCTTAAGTATCTCATCATTACTCGACCATAATTATCTTATGGTGTTAACTCTATCATTCAGTATATGCACGCTCCAACTGGGCCTCATTTCCAGGTCGTCAAGCGAATTATTCGCTATGTGAAGGATACCCTATTGATGACATTTTCGTTCATCATCTGATCTCAAATTAGTTGTTTCTTATTTTGATCCTGATTGGGTAGGTTGTTGTGATACTCCTCGCTCAAATGCTGGTTTTACTATTTTCTTTGAAAATAATTTGATCACCAGGAGTACGAAGAAGCAACCTACTTGTTCTCTCTCTAACCGTGAGTTTGAGTATCATGCTTTTGCTGCTTTTCTTGCTGAGGTGTTCAGGTTATGCAATTGCTTCATGATCTTGGTGTTTCATAGCACCGCCCTCTGCTACTTCTGTGTGATAACAAGGGTACTATTTTTCTGAGCACGAATTCAACTATCCATAAATGGGCCATGCTTGTGGAGTTCGATTATCATCTCATTTGAGAGCTGGTTCTCACCGTTACTATCAGTACAAATTTTATTCTCTCTCATATTCAGATTGTGGATGTTCTTACAAAGAGTTTGTCTCGTGATCTATTTTAGTTCTTTGCTCCAAACTTCATGTGCTCTTCCATTTCACGCTCACCTCACCGGGATGGCGACCAAGAGTAAAAAAAAAAGAGCCATCACATGGTCTCTCAAAATATCAAGGTTTGCACCAAAGTTGCTACATGACTTCATAGAATTGTTTTTGAATGCTTCATAGTTTTAGCATTCATTTCTCTTTGTAAAGACGATAACACATTTTGTGATTCAAAATCT
>JAOWBN010187075.1:0-16223 GCA_028565015.1 Pinguicula moranensis | reverse complement strand
AACTTCTCAGAACCATATCCAATAAAATAGCACTTCAAAGCCTTTGCATCAAGCTTGTCCCTTTTCTCTGGATCAATGTGAACATAGGCCGCACATCCAAAAATTTTCAGGTGATCCAACTTAATCTCCTTACCAGACCAAAACATCTCTGGAATTTCGAAACCCAGTGGAACTGACGGTCCTCTATTTATCAAATATGTTGTGGTGCTCACTGCTTCTGCTTAGAACGTCTTAGGCAAACCAACATGTAATATCATACTTCTTACTCTTTCATTCAACGTTCTGTTCATCCTCTCACCAATACCATTCTGTGTTGCCTTATCAAGAACTGTCCTGGTACATCTGATTCCCTCATCAATATAGTATTTGATGAACTCTGCACCACCATTATCTAACCTCAAGCACTTAATTTTCAACTAGGTCTAATTTTCAACTTCAGTCTTCCACTTCTTGAAAGTAGTAAACACATCTGATTTGTATTTAAGAAGGTAAACCCATACCTTCATATTGAAGTCGTCGATGAAGGTAACATAGTATCTCGAGCCACCAATAGAGGGGATAGAAGATGATCCCCATACATCCGAGTGCACTAGATCCAATCATGCTGCTTTTCGCTCTCTAGTGGTCTTTGTGAAACTGACACGCTTATACATCCCCAGAACATAGCTTTCAAAAAATCCCGTCTCCATAGATTTCAATCCTTTCAGGCAAACCATCAAAGCTAGCATCTGCATTCCCTTCGCACTCATATGAGCGAGTCTGTTATGCCACAAACTCGAGCTCGATATACTGGCAGTAACTGCACCAAGATTCTCAACAACAACAGTGATGTATAAAGTGCCAGTTCGTACACCACTTGCTATGACTATCGCTCTTCTAACAATCTTCCAGCGACTGCTACTGAATCTTAATTCATAGCCCAAGCTGTCCAGCTAATCAATTAAAACCAGATTCTTTTTCAAGTCAGGAATGTATATGACATTCTCCAACTTTCATGCTTTGCCACCTGCAGTTTGGATAACACATCTCCTCTACCTGCAATCTGTAGAACTCGATTGTCAGCCAAGTACACTGTTCCAAAATTTCCAGACTTGAAATTTTAGAATATTTCCTTGCTCGGATAAGAATAGAATGATGCTCCAAAATCCAGTATCCATGACTCAGCTAGACTGTCCATACTGAGGACCAAGGCATCCGAACTATCATCTGTAAGCCATATAGAATCATCATCTGCTTGGGACTTCTGTTTCGAACCTCTTTTCTGCCTTCTCAGTTTTGGAAAATCTTTGTTCCAACAAGTGACTACATATTTGCCTTTAGATTTATTCCGCCCTTTCGGCTTCGAGTAACCATTCTTACTTTGGCCTCCCATAGTTCTGTCTCTGCACCTACCCTCTATACTTAGTACGTTACAAGATGAATTGCCAATTTCCCTCTTGCGAATACTCTCGCTCAGGACAATATCTCGGACTTCATCAAATTTTAACTTCTCAGATCCACGCGAACTGCTAATTGTGAAAACAATAGTATCCCACGATTCGGGTAACGAAGACATAAGTAACATGGCTCTAATCTCATCGTCGAATTCGATATCAACTGAACTCATTTGACTGATAATCATGTTGAATTCGTTTACGTGCTTTGCAACAGATCCACTCTCGAACAATACCAAATTAAACAAACGGCGCATCAGGTATACCTTGTTCATTGCTGAGGCGTCTCATACATGTTTGACAAGGACTTCAAACTCCTGCAGTCATTTTTTCTTTTCCGATGTTGAAGGCAACGTTCCTTGTTAGTGACAGACAAATCAACCTTAGTGCCTGGCGATCCTTCAGATCCCAGACATCTTGCTTCATCGTTTTTGACTTCACTCCCAACAAGGGATCATGAAGGTTTTTATGATCCAGAAGATCTTTCATCTACATTCTCCAGAAACCGAAATCGGTTCCATCGAATTTATCGATTAAACCCTTCGATCTTTCCATCTCTTTCAGATTGTTGTGATACAGAAACCTCACTCTGATACTAGTTGTTAGGTTCTAACAACACACACGATCAAAGACTAGTGCAAAAATGAAGAGAAAAAATAGATTTACGTGGTTAACCAAAATTGGCTACTTCCATGGTGGCTAGGGTTATTTATTTCACTATAATAGTTTTAGAATACAGAGTACAATGAAAGACAAAAAGTATTTATAAGCAGGAATTCTGATATAGTTAAAATTCCTCCAGGGACTAATCAAATGATGTAACTGCCCCTCCACTAATGGACATGTTCTCCATTAACTAATTTGGGCTCCAACATCAATAATAAGTTTATCTTCCCTTAAATATTCTAGACACGAAGAAGATGGCGGCAATGTCTCCCCTGCGACGATCAAATTGAGACAGAACAGTAAAGTTTATTTGACAACAAATGATACTATCTTATCTTTTTGGTACTGATCAACTCTTGCTCAAGTCTGATTCATCCAAACCAGTGTTATTATATCATCCACATGTGATTGATGCAATGGATGAATGACCATGTTGACATAGTCTAGTCCCTAACAGTAACAAGTAGTAAGTAATCTGTTTGTCAGAATGGTTATGTATTATTGTCTCCAATTAAATTGATTTTAAACATCACGAAATACAACTTTCTATTCAACTCTCTCTGCTTGCAAAGAAATTAAGCTATTGATTTTTTGATAGAATCAGAGAGGAAATTCAGACAACATTTGGTATGTCTACTCTTATTCTTCAAAGCATTCATTTCATTCATTGATTTTGAGAGTTCTGAAACATCTACCTTTGATGTCCACAAAGTTGTATTTTGACAATCATTATCAATTTCCATAGGAGAAGAAAAATCCAGGCACATGCATGTTACTAGGTTCTCATAAGTTTCAGATAGATCCTGTGATGTTAGTTGGTGGTACTCCACAAGTTGGTGCAGAGATTGATTCTCCCTTTTCAAATTAGCATTTTCATTCGCCAATCTCGACTTTTCTACAAGAAGTGCTTCCAGTTGAAGCCTCACCAGATCATCTCATTCAGAGGAATCTCTTAAGCTAATCCCTCGCGAAGTTTGGCATTCTCTTCCTCCAGCAATGTGCATTGCTCCTACATAAAACCCAAGTCCGATTGAATGGACTTCACTTCTCTAGACAAAGAGGATGCTTTTGTTGCCATTGCGATCGTCAGCTTCATGAAAATACAAATGCTATACCATTAATCAACATAACTAAAAAAAAGATTATAGCATAAATTTGTGCACAAATGCTGAGAAAGGGTACCTACAGTTCTCATTTTCTTGATTCTGTCCTTCTCTTTAGAGCTTCCCTCTTCAGCTTTGTATAAATCTTTGTCATAACCTCAGCTGGTGATGAGCAATGCAGCTTAGCAAGTTGGAAAGGAAAAGGAAAGAGGAAGGCCAGACAACCGAAGAAGAAGGTGGCTTGAAGGAATTCGGTTAATGCCACGTTAGACAGTTGGCAGAGGAAGAATAAGTACTTTTCTCTAACTTCTGATTTTCTCCACTTATCCCTGCATCTTACCTTTCCTTCAGGAGAAGTAGCTCTCGCCCTTCTTACCATTTCTACTCTAAATTTCCCCCATTTCTACTCTAGATCGTTGGTTATAATAGTGCTTAAAACAATGATGTCAGAGCTCCAGTTCACAGATCCACCTACATCTTCCAAGATTGCTAAAATACACAGCCAAAAACCTCAAGTGATGGTTGATCTATTGACCAAGGCTACTTATGATGGAGCTGTTGATGAAATGGTTAGAATGAAGCATGAAGCTACTTCTGGAAAGAAACAAGAGGAACCTTTGCCAGTAGCACACCCTTCAAACTTGGAAAAAACCATGGAGAAGTTGAAAAAACATTTGAACTCGGTTACGGAGGATATGCGCCAAAATATGCTTAGATTCCAACAAACTATGTGGACACAGATGAATGTTGAGATGGAGTTGGTGCAAAAGCAAAATAGTAGCCAGTCAATACTGGGAGAACCCTCGACAAACTGGCAGGAACCTTTGGGACTAAAGGAGTACAAGCCATCGAGCAGAACATAGTGACCCTTGTCATGAATCAAGGACTGGAAGTTGAAGATTATGGCGATGAAGACTTGGGTAGAGGATGCAAGGGTAAGCTACCCTATGTTAATTCACGCTTCGATGGAAAACACCCTCGTTCTTGGATAGAAATGTGTGAGAGGTATTTTTCTGTGTACACTAGTATTATATATGTTCAGAGAATAGATTTTTCAAGGATGTATATGGAGGGAGATGCAGATGCGTGGTTCAGAAATTTGAAGTACAGGACGCCTACGGACTAGGAGGATTTTGTTGCTGCAGTCCTCGCAAGATTCGAAATAGCAAACTCATGCAAACTGCTAGATGAGTTTATGTATTTAAATAAGGTTGCACAAGAACCCTTACAGGACTTGTTGCGGTGATTTGATGCAATAGCTTCTTCAGTTGTGATTTCCTAGCCTAAATTTGGGGAAAATTTCTACAAGGAATTTTTTTTATTGGTATCCAACAATTGGAATTGGGATCTATAGTTCAATCCAGTGATCCCAACACATTAAGGGGAGCCATCGGGATTGCTAAATAGCAAGTGGTCACTGTGAACTCACTGATTGATAAGGTGTCTACTGGTGTTACCCTTAAACTGAACACCAGACCTAATGTGAGTGTTGGTACGGGAACCCAAGCCCCCTTACTCAAGTAAGAAGGAAGTTCTTAACCGAGCTAAGATTAAAGAACGAATGGAGAAAAAGTTATGTTTTAAATTCGGTGGTCCATATGTACTAGGGCACCAATGCACCAAAATTTATACATAGCAAGCCGAACCTAACCTGACACCAGAACTACATGACAAAATGGTGGAAGGACTAGTTGGTGAGGAAGAAACAGCTGAAGGAGAAGCAGAAGAAGGGTCTATGAATGCCATAAAAGGAAATGGGGATAAAGGAGGTGCAGTGAGGCAGCTTTCTGGCTCATGTCTGCAAGACCTTCAGCTGCAATGAGATATAGAAATGGGGATAAAGTATCCTGTCTTAGACCGCTTTTTGAATAGAACTCTTAAGTAGGACTTCCATTCACTAACACTCATGTGGAAGCAGATTCCAGCAGCTCCCTTATCCAACTTAACTATACTTTACACAAAACGTTTTAGTGGGGACTGATGCAACTGACAAAGGAATAGGGTCGGTGTTAACTCAAAATGGGCGACCCGTAGCCTATTTTAGTAGGGCTTTGGGACAAAGACAACAGTCCTTGTCCACGCATGAAAAGGAATTACTAGTAGTTGTGTTAGCCGTGAAGAAGTGGAGTGGATATCTTTAAGGTACTTCTTTTATTATAAAAATTGATCAACATGCTCTAAAGCCTATCCTAGAGCAAAGGCTGAACACTATGTTACAACAGAAGATGACATCTAAGATACTAGGTTATGATTATATTGTGCAGTATAAAAAGGAATCGAAAACAAAGTTGTTGATGCCTTGTCAAGGTATGGACCTGAGATGTATGGTAGCTATCATAATATCTCAATCTGTACAACTGATTGGGTTGAAGAGGTTAAGGATAGTTATGAACAAGATGCTCATCACAGAGGGATTATCCAGGCTAAAGCTATAAATTCCAATGCATATCCTGAGTATCAACTGCAGGAGGAATTCCTTAGGAGAGGCGGGAAGATCTGTATTGGACAGGGTACTAGCCTACGGCACAAGCTCATCACATTTTTTCATGATTCACCAATGGGTGGACATTCAGACATACAAGTCACTCTAAATAGACTTAAGTCCTATTTACAGTGGCCAAATATGAGAAAAGAGGTTGAAGAATGGGTAAACAACTGTGAAACCTGCATATGCAGTAAACCTCATCCTTCAGCATGTGCAGGATTGCTTCAACCTCTAGAAATTCCGCCTTATCCATGGTGCAACATCAGTATGGACTTCATAGAAGGATGGCCTAAATTAGAAGGAAACCCCCCTGATATTAGTGGTGGTGGACAAATTCACAAAATATGCACATTTCATAGCTATGTCCCATCCTTATGGAGTAGAAAATGTGACTAGGATCTTCATTGACAACATATATAAACTCCATGGATTGCCAGTGGAGTCATCTCTGATTGAGACAAAGATATTCACCAGTATAACACCACTTACCACACCATTGCAAGAGTATAGTTGGCATTAAGCTCCTCATACTACCTGCAAGCCGACAGGCATACAGAGAGAGTGAATCAATGTGTAGAGACTTACTTGAGGTGTATGTGCTCTCATAAACCTCACTCATGTAGCAAGTGGTTGCCCTTGGCTGAACACCGGTATAACACCACTTACTACACCATTGCTCAGATTAATCCCTTCACGACACGATATGGATATGAAACTCACCACATTCCTTCACCTACACCTGCGAAAATGAAGATAGAATTAGTGAAGGTTTTCCACCAACAAAGAGATAAGGTACAAGAATTGTTGAGGGAAAATCTTATTCTGGCTAGGGATTGAATGAAATTGAATGTTGATAAGAACCGAGAGACACTATGAAGTTGGAGATAAAGTTTGCATCCTTACTGCCAAAATTCGGTTCAATTCAGACAAAACAATAAGCTATCTTCTTGGCTCTATGGATCAAACACTATACTTGAAAAGATTGGGATGGTGGCATACCGCCTGGGCTTACCTGCTGAGGCAAGAATTCATCCAATTTTCCATGTCTCAATGTTGAAGGAAAAGCTTAAAACCCAAGAAGCCAATGCAGGGTACCCACCTAAGGTAGGAAGAGATGGGGAATTCCAAGTTTATCCTACCAAAATTTTGGATAAGAGAGTGATACCAGAAAGAAGCGGACCAAGATAACAATTACTGGTACATTGGTCCGGATCTACACCAGATAAAGCAACTTGGGAGGATTCATTGCTTATACATCAACACTTTTCCAATTCTGATCCTTGGGGACAAGGATCCCATTAAGGTGGGGGCACTATCATAACCTCAATTGGAGATGAGCAATGCAACTTAGCAAGTTGGAAAGGAAAAGGAAAAGGAAAGAGGACGGCCAGATAGCCGAAGAAGAAGGGTGGCTTGAAGGAATTCGGTTGACACCACCACTAGACAATTGGCAGAGGAAGAATGTGGTGTTCTGAAGTTTGAAGTCGTGATTGTTGAGAAGAACGTCATTATTTTGTTAAGTAAAAGTTGCTCATGTGAAATAGTAATAGTAGTGTGTTTTGTAGTATAAGAAAACGTGTGTGCAAGGTAGGTAGTTAATTATATATTCCGATGTTTTGTAAGGGGAAATTTATGAAATGACAAGTACTTTTCTCTAATTTCTGATTTTCTCCCCTTATCCCTGCTTCTCACCTTTCCTTCAGGCGAAGTAACTCTTACCCTTCTTACCATTTCTGCTCTAAATTTCCCCAATTTCTACTTTAGATCGTTGGTTATAATAGTGATCACAACAACTTTCTTCTGTAGAATCATTACAACATTCTTGTGATTCCAACTTCCTCTTCAATCCTCTATTATCCTTGTCACCATGTCGTTCTCTGCTATCTTCTTATTTAGTTTTATCCTCTTCAGCTTTGGCCTTCTCGTGGGAAGCAAGAAGTATTTCTGTCGGTGTGGGTGGCCCTCTTAGCTTTCTAGCTCCCTGAAAAGTACAGTACAAAACTCAAAAACTATGTTTTCTAAAGAGCACACAAAATACCAGTAAAAGCTGCAGAATCTATAACCCAAGACAAGGGTTTATTCAACTCAACAAAATTCAATTTTTCAATCGAATTTGTTTCATCACCTGTATGGCATTGTCAAGGCTATGAGAAAGCTGAGATAGATACTGTGCCACTTAATCAAACCATCTAAGCAAAAGCATTGAATCATCCTTCTGTCTCTTGGATCGCTCTGTCGCTCTCGTTTCCTACCCAATAACCAAAGCTCATAAATTCATCACGATGATTCGACCCCTAAATTATCCTATAGATTACCAACTCTTTTCCAGATAAACATAGCACTAACATGAGCAAAAATATATCACCATGTTCATAGTCAACGATCGATCGTCGAGCTTTCGATTCTCAAGTAGGAAATCAACACGGCTACGCAGAGTGTGTAACGACCTTGAGAGTAGCTAGTTACAAAGTGACTGGACGGAGGAATTCACCTGTAGAATCTTGAAGGGGGAGTAAGGAAGAATGGGGTCAAGGGGAAAGAGACATGAGAGAGAATAGAGAGAAATTAGGATTTCAGTAAATTAGATAAAATCTTTCATAACAGATTAGTACACGATTCTCGAGATATATTACTGGTTCCATATTGCTACTAAGGCGTACACGCCTATTAAGTCTGATACAAACCCAAATACGACTTAATAAAATTATAAAAACGTAATGAAGACAACACACGATATATCCACTTCCTCCTTCAACCATTGTTCGGTTACTTCTCCTTAGCTGCAGCTGTTCTTCTCTGCCTTTGACTTCTTCTATCCTTAACCTTCTAGTTTTCCAATGGATAACGAACAAATGGGGACGGGGATGTTGCATCACCCTCTCCTTTTTTGGACCCTTGTCACCAAGGGTTAATCTGAGGAAAGTGTTTGAGAATGAGAGATGTTTCTTCCCAAGTTGTTTGCTCAGCTGTTGATCTACTCCAGTGCACAAGCCATTGTTCCATTGGTCCTTCCTTCCCTGGTTTCATCCTCTTGTCTAGAATCTGTACTAGGAAATCACAAAGCTCCCAACAGGCTTCATCAACGGTGGATCTCCTGATAGAATTTCTTTACTCTTAAGCTTCTCCTTAAGTACAGAGACATGAAAAACATGATATATTTTAGTTGTTCCTGGTAGATCCAACTTGTACGCCACTGAACCAATTTTCTCTAGTATGGTATAAGGTCCATAATATCTCGTGGATAACTTCATGGTGCGCTTGAATAGCAGGGAGTTTTGGCGATAAGGATGCAACTTAAGATAAACCTGCCCCTGCCTCTAAGTGACGTTCAGTGCACTGCCTATCAGCATTAATCTTCATTATTTAACTGGCTTTTATCAGATTCTCCCTCAGTAGGCCTTGTATCTCCTCCTTCTGTTGAAGGAAGTCCATAGTAGTTACTCCGGTGGCATTTGCAGACAATGGTAATGGAATGTGTCGTGCCTCATAGACATAGAGTGCTCTGAATCGGGTCATTTTGCCACTAGAGTGATGAGTAGTGTTGTACCAAAATTCGGCTGGAAGCCATTCAAACCACGAATGTGGCTTTTGCGAGCACATGCACCTCAAGTAAGTCTCTAAGCATCGGTTGAGATGCTCAGTTAGCCCATTAGACTGAGGGTGGTAGGATGAACTGAGCGCCAACTTCACCCCTGTCAGTTTCATCAGCTCACTCCACAACTGGCTAGTGAAAACTTTGCCTCGATCTTAAATGATCTCTTTGGATAGTCCGTGCAACCTATAGACTTGATCAAGGAATACTCGGGCCACAATCTCAGCAATATAGGGGTGAGTCATGGCTTTAAAGTGGATATTTTCTGAAGTTGTCCACCACTACTAGGATGAGTAACGTTCTCTCAAACTTAGGTAACCCTTCAATGAAATCCATGATGATGCTAGCCCATGGAAAAGTAGGAATAGGAAGGGGTTACAACAATCCCGCATGAGCCGACGAGTCTGCCTTAATACCTGCATAAGTTTCATAGCCTTTCACCCACTCTTCTACAACTTTTCTTATGCTTGGCCAATGGAAGTATGTCCTTATCCTATTTATGGTAGCATGTATACCAGAATGCCCACCTACTGGAGAGTCGTGTAGCATGGTGATAATGCTGTGTCTCAATCCTGTTCCTTCACCAACACATATATTCCCTTTTTTACTTAACACTCCATTCTGAAACACAAACTCAGAATAGTTGTTTGAGTTAACAACCTTCACCTGAAGGATGTTGGAAAAGTAAGGATCCCCAGCATAACTCTCTAGTATATCATTTATCCAATCTGCCTTCCCTTATGAAATACTATAGCATGTGGAGCTAATCTCAGGTCCAAACATTGATAATGTGCCAACAACCTTATTCTCCACCCCTTTTTATACTGCACCACATAGTCATACCCTAACAATTTAGAGGTTAATTTCTGCTGGGTCATGGTACGTAATCTCTGCTCCAATAAATGTTTCAGGGCTTGCTGATCCATCTTGATGATAAAGGGAGCGCCCAGCAGATATCCACACCACTTCTTGATAGCAAGTACCACTAATAACAACTCCTTCTCATAGGTAAACAGTCCTTGTTGCCTCATCCCCAGTGATTTGCTGAAATAAGCTATAGGCCTCCCCCCTTGGCTAAGGACAGGACCTATCCCTACCCTAGGTCACTTGCATCATTATCCATTACGATCTCCTCATCAAAGTTGGGTAAGCTCAATACTGGGGTTGTGCACATTGCCTGCTTCAAAGAATCAAATGCTCTGTCAGCCTCTTCATCCCAATGGAAAGAATCCTTCTTCAACAATTTCTTGAGTGATTTACTCATGGACCCGCAGTCCTTGATAAACTTTATATAATAGCTTATTAATCCCAAGAGACCTCTCAAGGATTTTAAGGTTTTATATCGTGGCCAATTCTTCATGGCATCAATCTTAGACGGATCAGTAGCTACTCCACCTTCAGAGATAACATGTCCCAAATATTCAATGGACTTTTTCCCGAATGAGCATTTGGTTTCCTTAGAAAACAACTTATGCTTCCTCATATCCTTCAGAGCAGCTTCAAGATGTCTAAGGTGGTCTGTCCAGCTACAACTGTACCCCAAAATGTCATTGAATAAAGCTAATACAAACTTGCGAATGAAATCAAAGAAGAACTGATTCATTAAGCACTGGAATGTAGCTGGTGCGTTGCATAGGCCGAAGGGCATCACTAGGAATTCGAGCTGCTCGTGGAGTGTGACAAAACTGTTGAGGAACATGTCCTTTTCTGTCATACGGATATGGAAATATCCTTCTCTCAAGTCCAGTTTGTTGAACCAGACAGGGCCATGTAGCATATCCATTAGCTCACCAATCACAGGGATGGAGAATTTGCTCTTGACAGTCAAGCTATTTAGGTAATGGTAATCCACACACATCTTCCAAACGTCATCTTTTTTTTTACTAATAACACTGGAGTGGCAAATGGATTATGGCTCTTCCTTACCAGTCCTGTCTCCAGCAGTTCACCTACTATCATCTCAATATGGGGCATCCTGTAGGGTACTTGTTTCTTTGGTGCAACAACCGGTACCAGAGTGATATTGTGCTCTACCCCACCCTCATGTGGGAAAGTTTTAGGTTCTTGAAAAATGTCAGCATAGCTCTCCAACAACAACCTTAAATGTTCAGCTTCAGGGCTATTGCTAGGTGAGTTAGTTGTTACAATCATTCTCAACTTTCCATCCACATATGTTCTGAAAGTTGATTTGTTCCAACTACTAGACCCCATGTTAAGAAATTCTGCTTGTATGGTATTGTCATCAACTTTACCCCCCTCAACGTACACCTTCACTACAATGGTCGCCACTCCTCCTTTAATCATCTTAGATATCATCTTGGCGGATAAAATCTTTTAGTTCTTGCTTGACCTGGTAAGCCTGAATCTTAATAGGTCTGCCAACTCTATTTATGGTCACAACCATGTTCTCATAGTCATAAACTACTGAGCCGTGCAGTTTCAGCCAATCTCCATCGAGAATCAGATCATAGATGTTCAATGGGAAGGTCCTTGGGGAACAAGAGAATACCTCCCCCCGCGTCCTCCACTTGAAGTCTTTACACTTCACCTCACCGAGTCTCCTTACACCATACGCCCCTTCAACCATCATGGGGTTTGCATACTCCATCATACAATTCATTTTCTCAACAAAGTGTTGGTCTACAAAGCAATGTGAACTCCTACTGTCAAACAACACTTGTAAGGGCTCAACTTTGAAAGACCCTTGGACATGGTAGGTGTTGGTGTTGTTGTGGCCACAAATAGCATTGATTTATAGTCTACACTCATCCACTGCTTCCACCCCTGGGTCATCATCCGGGCTATATTCATCTGATGCGTTAGTCATAGGAGTAAGCTCAATGCCATAGTCTGCTTGCAAGGCAAATATTTTAGTGGCACAACGGTGACCGGGGATAAATGGTGCACCACACTTGATGCATAGTTTCTTCTCAAATCTCTCTTTCATCTCAGCGTCTGATATGAACTTCCTCCTCTCCTGAGGAATTACAGGTTTGACTTGATTTGGTGCCTGGACAATAGTGCGATTTGTTGGCTTAATGTTCATTTTCTGGACAACACCAGCCACTATTTTATCCACCAGATAACACATAATTGGTTCCTACCTCTTGGCTGATGCAATAGCCCAAAGTAAGGTAGTAGGATTATCTACTCTAATTGCAAATCTCAACTCAAATTGGAGGCTTCCAATGAACTTCTCCCTGTAGAATGTCTCCCCAAACTTAGGACATGCTATCATCACGGACGAAACCAATGCTCAAACCAGCGAAGTAAATCCTACAAGGGTTCACTATTACCTTGCTTCACACCCATGAAATCCTTAAGCATATTATCAGGGTCCTCCGTATCAAAATGGATAAGGGCAACAACAACAAATTTATCCCAATCAATCGGTTTAGTCAATTTCAGACTTATAAACCAAGAGTATGCGTAACCTTCAAAGTATATTCACACAAACTCCACCCTCTCATAATCATGGTTAACTGTGTAAATGGCGAAAAATCCATTGCTCCTCTCAACCCAAGAACAAAGGTTCTTGCCATTGAACCTGGGAAAATCAATATAAGGCATCTTCGCCTTTCTACCATGACCAATATATTCGTACCTGTAGTATTCTACATCTATCCCCACGATTTCCAGAGAAAGGGGTGTGTTCTTGGTCATTAGCCTGTTTAGGAGTAACCCCAGATGTCTCAACCTACTTCTCTAGATGTTTACCCCAAATGGATTTGTTAGCATTCTGTTTATGGAAGATTTATACAATCGATTTCAGTTGTTTTTCCATTCGCTATTGAAATAATACCATAGAATGCCTTGACATGGATATCTGGGACTTAAACCACTTAGTATTTATGTGTATCTCATCAGATATGCGATCTAAATGCACCTTTATTAACTGTACTTCCTTCTCCATCTTCTCCGTATGATCTTCTGGAATTTGTCCAGTGTCTGGATTCGCTTGAGGTACAGATCCCACTGGCTTTTCTCGGAGACCAACTCCTGGTTTACTCGAGTCATCTCCTCTAAAGCCTCCATTTGAGCTGCTTTAGTCACTGGAACTACCTTGATTTGGGGCTTGCGATTCTTACGTTTACCTATCGTGAAAATTAGGTTTGGATAGAAAAACCTGGCTCTGATATCAATGGTAAAGAGCTCGAGAGTAGTTAGTTACAAAGTGACCAAATGGAGGAATTCACCTGTAGAATCTTGGAGGGGAAGTAAGGAAGAAGGGGGTCGAGTGGAAAGAGACAGGAGAGAGAAACAGAGAGAAATTGGGACTTTGGTAAATTATATCAAATCTTTCATAACGGATTAGTACACAATTCTCGAGATATATTACCGGTGTAAGAGTTGCAACTAAGTTGTACACGCCTATTAAGTCTGATACAAACCTAAATACGACTTAATAAAATTATAAAAATGTAATGGAGACAACACACGATATATCCACTTCCTCCTTTAACCATCGTTCGGTTTCTTCTCCTTAGATGCAACTGCTCTTCTTTGCCTTTTGCTTCTTCTACTGTTAACCTTCCAGTCTTCTAGTGGATAACGAAAAGATGAGGGCGGGGATGTTACAGAGTGCTCAAGAAGCGCTTATCGGAGGAGAGACTGAAAAGATGAGAAGGAGAAGAAGAACAGGAGCCCATCAAGCTCCCAAGTTCCTGCCAGCGAAATTAGACACAACATTATCATCAATTGTTTATTAGTCATAAAATAGCAGTTGAATTTAAAGAAGCAAAATGAATTTTACCTTGCTGAATGAAGCTGGCGATGTAGATTCTGCAGGAGCAGCCATGAAAGTTTTGTTTGGATATTGAGACAAAAACAGAAGAGAAAGGAAAGTTGAGTTTGTAACAGCTAGATTGATTGATGAAGATTTTGCTTATAAACGAGTGAGTGGCCAACGTTACTGTTGTGAATTTGTGGTCGATTTGCAAGATTCTTAAACGGATTGTTAGTATCGTTTGGATAAAAATATAAAATATTGAAAATGTTCAAAATTAAAGAGACACGAGTTTTAATGCCCGTAGTTCACCGTCTCCTTAGATTTGGCTAATCCTCGTTGAGCTCTGGAATCGGATACTCTTGTAGCCTTTATTAATACGTCACAAATTTACTCAAACTTACAAATATTCATAATGTAAAGAAACATGCAAGAACTAATCCTTAAAGATCTAGTAAAGATCTAGTCTAAAACCAGCAGAGAACTTAAGAAAGAAAATTTCACAACTCTAAAAACAGATTTAGAAATTACAACAGTTATCACATGCAGTAAACAATTTCAAAAGAGTAATAGTAGAGCCTTCAAACCGAAAGAGATCAAGGCTCTGTAGAACACTTCAAATCACTTCGAAATGGGTACCAAACTGTGGATTTCTCCGAGACAGAGATTTCACCGATTGAAAGCAGTAAAGGAAGTAAAATCTCATCGAAAAGTGATGTATTTGCCGGCGAGAATGTCGAATGTTATAGAGAATTGAGAGAGCAACGAATTCGAGAGAGAGAAAGTAGATCCAAAATCGTGACACACCGTTCCACGTAAAAGCATATATACCCTTGACATCTTCCAATCCTGTCTATTAGATTAAGTCTAATCAACGGTCTCAAACTCGTCGAGATTGTAAATAAGCAGAACCGTTAGATCAAAGTGACAACAAATGGTTTGGATTGCACCGAACAAGCTGCCAAATATCAACCGTTGGATCTTGTCAGATGATCCAACGATCACGACCTTTCGTCTTCAGTGTCTCAAGCACGCTACTTTTAGAGCCGTCGGATCAACATACAAATGAACGGTTGAGATGAACAGCTGAAGCTTCCATGGGAAGCTTTCCATATAGAACGTTGGATCAAGAGCTAAATGTACTGTTCAGATCATTTAATCACTTATTCAACCAACAAAGAACAATCGTAGGATCTAAAGAAAACCAACGGTCCAAATTATAACATAGGTAATGGCAAAATCGTAAATTCACAATATAAACATATTTTTGGGTAATACACAAGGATGTTTCAGTAATTTCACACAATTAATGGCAGAATTGTAATTTCAGAATATTTCAAGAACATTTTTGGTACTTCACTCAACACTGGGTATAAGAGCCTCGATGCAGCAAATTCTCAGGTCCCGAGAAGAATGACCCTCGACCAGGTAAGTAGCTTTTAGTCATTAAACAAATACCAAAAAAATGCCAGTTCTTGTCACTCGTGACTAGACATGGGCAAAACGGTCGTGACCCGGCCCGGCCCGGGAAAAGCACGCTCGGCCACAGCCCGGTGGGCTGGCAGACTTGCGGGCCGACAACCTAAAACGAGTCGCGAAAATGCGACATGTGGGCACGGTGGGTTGCCTGGCCTGATCAACCACCTTTTGAAATAAATAATAATAATTTTCTTATTCAGGACAACCAACCGTGCCCGACCCCTGACCCTCCCCGAAGCTACCAAACATTTTTTTTCCAAAAAACAATTAGAAAAAAATATTTTTAAAAAAAAGGTCGCTTGGCCCGGAACCCAAAAATTCAAAAAATAAAAATAAAATATAATTCAAATTTTAATATTTTTAAATTAGAATTCTACACCTATAAATACCCTTCACCCTACAGATGGGCGTGCCAGGCCGCCCGGTCCGGCAGGCCCGGGTACAGAAAATCTGGATCCGGGCCCTTGGCCCTTCCCGGCGGGCTAATCGGGCACGGTTGACCTGGCCCGGCCCTCCGT
Organism: Pinguicula moranensis; assembly: GCA_028565015.1. Classification (NCBI taxonomy): domain Eukaryota; kingdom Viridiplantae; phylum Streptophyta; class Magnoliopsida; order Lamiales; family Lentibulariaceae; genus Pinguicula; species Pinguicula moranensis. The sequence goes on along the minus strand of JAOWBN010187075.1, from coordinate 221 downwards.
GTCACCCTCCGAGTTGTGTCGGGTCCGACACGGGTCAGGCACGGTTAACCCTCCAGGTTGCCCCTCTGTGTCAATGGATTTATTTTTTCAATTTTTCAATTTATTTTTTTATTTTGTGTAATGAATATTATATTAAAAAAATTAATTTTATAAATTTTATAACAAGTCTAAATTTATCAATCTTTTACAAAATTACAAATTTTATAAATGTAAGTTTATAA